>CAKNYM010039992.1:124762-139668 GCA_932195095.1 Andricus curvator
CCTCTCAGACGGACTCGATTGAAAAATGTTCGAAGTGTCGTCGAAACGGTCTGGCTTGGCCCCTCTCAGACGGTCTGGATTGGAAATATCTAAGTGCTATCGTGACGGTCTGGTGTGTTCCTCAGCAGACGGACATGAGTGGGAAAACTTCGAAGTAAAGTGTGCAGGATCGTTTTCTGTTGACGTTATTGACAACGTATCTAGGTTTGTATACACATTGTTTTTCGGTAATTGTCGAGCAATATAATATACAGTTATCAGATAAGTTAAATTGATTTTTTGTCAAATTGCAACCTAAACTACAAAAGACCAGAGAGGCAGATATATATCTATGTCTTGACATCGTACTGAATTTATTTCTAGCAAGATTTTCAACAAGTTTTGAGATGGACAATAATGAGTTGCGAAAACGACGGGCTTTTGGGTCTTTTTCTGTAAAATAAAAAAATTGTCTTTCTTTATATAAAAGCAAAAAAGCAGCAAACTTCCTCCTGAAGTTGTATCCTTTTTTGCTGTTGGTTTCAAACTTCGCACTTTCATAATGAAGACGAACCAATTTCTCTTCCATTGTGGTATCCCACTTGACACTCTCCCACGGTATTTTTGTTGAGGTGGTAGTAGCAATCCGACAGTCAAAACAGCCAGCAAAGTAATGAAAGGAAAGCTCAAGCCCTACCACGATGCCAACGGGAGAACACCATCAGTAGAGTGGAGGTCCCACCGAGATATGAACTCGAAACGCTGGATTCAAAGTCCAGAGTGCTAATAATATTATTATATTTTTATTTAAACTTGTTCTCAAATGAACCCGGTTTTTCATCATAGCCACGGACTAAGTCAAGTGACTGATGAGCTGAGGATATTATAAGTTAATTTCATACGATGTATGAAAACTTCTACGATGATGTTACAGGCACAAAATTAGGAGCATAGTGTAGTTTGGAGTTCGTATTTTACCGCTGTTATCGATACACAGAGGCCGCGAGCGTTTGAGGTGACAACAGTCGCCTCTGGATGCTTTCTTAGAGCTATCATTATTATAACATTAATGCCTCAGGCTTAATATGGTTACAGCCCAATATGTCAAAGGCATTTTTGTTTAGAGGTGGATTTTTTATTTTTCGAATAGTATGCACTGGGCTGTCCCGGTATATATTATCAGTCACGGACGCATTATTATAATGCAATCAAGTGATCTGATAAGAGCATGTGCCCTGACATATTGGGCAGAGCCTGATTTTTACACCATCATTCACTGACTGGATTGCAGTCAAGTGCATGATGGAGGGATTACTATTATCATTATAGTAATTACATTATTTCTGTGACAGATCACAGGGCTTCCTTTCCGCCCTTCTCCCACGAGACGCTGGAAAGGAATAGGGGTTTGATCAACGTTATTTCTGTGGACAGTCACACAGGTGCTTTCCCGCTCCCCACGAGACATTAGAAAGGGGTAACGATTTGACCGACATCGTTCCTCTGACCAGTCAAAATCGTGCCTTCCCTCCCTTCACAAAATTTTGAAAACGGGTAGGGGTGCAGCCTTACATTATTTTTGTGACCTGTCATAGGGGTGCCTTCCCGCCTCCACGAGACATTGGGAAGGGGCAGGGATTTGACCAACATTATTTCTATGACCAGTCACAGGGGTGCCTTTCCGTACCCACGAATCGTTATTCGTAATTCGTTAGTCGAAAATTGACGATAAAGTGTAATATATACATAAGACGTTATATCAAAAGCGTCGAAAGACAAAACATGACAAAATAACTCCTAAATCACATGACCTTACTGTAGAATATCTGAAAGTCCCTTCAGTATTGGGAATGGTTAAACTGCGATACGCCACCTAGTGACAAAAAGGTAAGGTAATTATTCTCTAATTCTTTTTTTATTATGGAAATATGACTGTATTCTGCTTTGAACTGCTTTCGTCAAATCTGAATATATATTATTAGCATAGCATTACACATGCCAACGGCGATACCACGCTGGAAACACCAGTTCTCGTAAGATCACTGAAGTTAAGCATTGTTGGGCGCGGTTAGTACTTGGATAGGTAACCGTTCAGGAATACCTGCGTGCTGTTGGCCCGTCGTGGGTGTGGTGGGCCCACATTGGTAGTAAATATCCACCTAGAAACACTACCCGAATCGGGTAGTGAGGCAATGAACTTTCGAGTTCGAACTGCTAATCAATGTATGTATGTATAGCATTACACACACAAGATAAATCTTTGAGCTTAGGTAATAGGCGAGGTTTATAATACAGTTAATATACATGCAAATAGAGTTATATTTCCATTATAAAAAAAAAACTTAAAAAATAATAAAGCAATAAATTAAAAAAATAATTTAAAACTATAAAATAATAAAACAAATAGATACCAGACTTAGCTGGCTTTTGGAAAGTGGCGATAACTCAATTCCGGATTTTTAAGCGCTGTGGTATTATAGCCAAAAACAGAGCAAAAGATTCGGCTTTTGGACTGCTTAGTAGAGTTTTACGGGTTTATTTACACTTTTCACTTGGGCTTTGATAGTAGAGTATCTACTCTTTCTAGTTCTGATTTTTGTCACCAGATGGCGAAATGGTCGACCACCATTTCCAATGCTGAAAATAGGTTTTTTGATCGTTATCGACAGAAAAGGTTTGTGCCGTTATCGGCAGTCTATATCCTTACCGCTTTTCATTATCGGAAATACGTGTTAAGCTTAATGTGCTGGGATTTGTGAACCTTCTGAATGTCATTCAAATAATAAAAACGCATTACTTCTTTTGTGGATTCGAACAAATTTGGGAGCGATATGCATCCAAATTCCAAGTAAAAAATTTCCGCTGCATTTTTCGACCACCCTAAGGTGCCACTTTCTTACATCTTATCAATATTTAAACTCATAATCATTTTTATTGAAAGTGATTATTTCGATTAGAGATGATTCAGATTTTTCGGACTTTGAAATTTTTTTCAGAAACTACTGATGGTTTATTTTTTAAGGATTTTGAGGGACTTTCGTTATGAACTAAGGTCGCTTATTATTAATCAATGATGAATTATAAGTATGTTGTGAACTCTATTGAATATATGTATACGTGTACAGTTGGAAGGGTACCATATGTACACGTGGACTTGTAAGTTAAAAATCTGATCGAATTATTTGAGAGGTGCAGAGTTTGGAATATCCTATCTGTGCACGTGCACAGTGGAGAAATTGACATCTGTGCACATCTAAATTATAGAATGCACAGTTGAGAGTGTTCCATCTGTGCACGTCGAAATTTAGGCGTTCACAGATGGGTCGATGAGGACACGGATGTGCGCAGTAACTGATTTGCGAAAAGCTTAAAAAAATGTACCTATGATTATAGATATATGATATTATTATATTCACCAATAGAATTGAAGATAACGATCAAGGATAAGACCAGAGTGCAGACAATCTTCATCTTTTCTTATTAGAGGAACGACTGACTAATGTTTTTATTTGCAAATTTGGTTAAAGATGTAACAAATGTATATTCTAGTTCGTCAGCAGCTTATAAAATCTATACTATAGTCGTTATCTCTTAGATTGGAGGCATCAACTTTGTTCTTCTAATATATTTACATTTGATAAGAGTCAGTTTCAACGACAAAAATTTGATTACACATTTCTTTGAAACTGATGTTACCATTTATGCCATCTCTTTTACATTTTAAGAAAGGTTGGCTTCTACATCATTTTCCCTCACTTCCCTGGGGCTGCGAAACCCTAAAAATAAAAAATTAATTAAAAATTCGATAACTCATCAAAACAAAATGTTCATGTTTGGCTTTCATATGTATAACAAGTAGGTAACTGTAGGTTCTCCACTGATGCATCATTGACCATCCGCAACAAATTGTTCTTCTCTTCACTGGAAATATCACTGATGCCTGCGATATTTTCACTTTTACAAATAGCACTTTTCTCTGGAAAATTATTTAAACTCTTCTCCTTTTCCTCGCATTCTGAAAAAAATGTGCCCTCAATCGATCCATTACTGGCTAAGGTCACATAATCACTCGAAATTCTCTGGGATTGTTCCTTTTATTCACCCAAAGAATCATTAGAACCTAAACAAGCCAAAAGACTCACACAAGAATTTCCTGAAAAAGATACGTGTCATGATATTTACAGACATCTATAATTTGAGTAATTTTTTTATTCTTACCAAATGAAGATTCTGATTTATCCTTGACGAAAGTTTGCATTCAAGTGGAAAAACAAGAAATCGTGATAGAGATGCGTTAAGTAAATAAGAATTTTGATCATTTGTCAACTAAAGAATAACAGTCCAAGTATATGTTGAAATTCATTTTTAATACTTTAAAGACTGCTAAGAAAACTGAAAAATTTTCTTAGAAAATAAAGTTGATATTTTACTGCATATGTTTTTATTTCAGTCTACACAATTTTAAATTTGGACTACAGAAAGTGGGTCAGACAATGCAAGCTAAGAGGCCCTGTATTCATTACATATTATTATTCAAGTGAAACGCGTTTTCCAAACATTAATATACCGCGAATACGACTGCGCATGGCTGAAATGAAATAATTTGGACTTGCAGATTAATTACATAAAATCTTCTTGTCTATATTTAATTTGTTTAAATTTAAAAATAAAATGTAAAGCAAACACTTGTACCAGAATTATCATGAGCCTCGAGCCCAACTTTTCAAATATTTTTCACGCATTCGTTGAAAATATCTGTTTCATCATGAATAGCGGCAAAACTTCAGTTCACAATTTTTGAATACATGAACGAATTTACCAGCAACAGACTTGAACCAAAATCTTCATTTTCTTCACGAGTTTCTGAAAAGGAAACGTTTCAACATCATAAAATACGAGATTTTACACTACAAAGTAGTATAGAAAAGGGGCTACTGCACCACTGACCGACCGAGTAAGTTTCTGTTCCATGCTGAGTTACCGACCTCAGATAGTTACCATCGGTCGGTAAATGGTGCAGTAACACCTTTGCTATACTACTCTAAACATAAGAAAGTCGGAATTATTCAATTTTCTACTTTTTTAAAACTTTAAAACATAAAAACAACAAGCAACATAAAACCTTTTTTTTAATGTAATGACAAACATATAATTGGCATCATGCAAAATATTCTTTATGTCGAAATAAATATGAGAGGTCACTTTATAGTCTTCATATAGGTGGATTAAAATTTAATTTTGATTTTATTTACAATATAATTAATAAAACAAGGAACTTTAATGTTATTTAAAGTGATTTTCAAACTAGGAATATAATAGGTTTTCAACCAAAAATGGAACAGTTAAATTTTCAGTTAAAAAAAGAACTAATTCAAAAAAATCGAGTTATGAGCCGGTCAAATTCAACGAAAAAGGACGAATTTTGAACAAAGTGATGGAATCTTCAGCTGAAATAATGAATTTTCAACTAACAGGAATAATTTTAGATATGTGCATTTTCAGATTAAAAAAATTGTTTTCAACAGAATGTTCAAATTTTCAAATAAATAGTTGATTTTCAACCGAAACGTTAATTTACGGCCAATGAGTGAAATTTTTGACTAAAATGTGGATTCTTTAACCAACGAAAAGTTGCATTTTTCACAAATTAATTTAACTGCAAACTGAGTAGTTTATTTTTTTAACCAAGAAAATTAATTCTCAACAAAACATGTAATAGATGATATTTCAACAACAACGAAATTTAATTAGACATCAAAACCAATTGAATCCAATGAAAGAGCCGGGTTTTGACAAAATAGTTGAGTTTTCAAGCTAAAGAGCCGATTCTTATTCAAAACAGTTAACTTTTAAATCAGAAAAGAAGAATTTTTGAAAAGAAAGTGAATTTTCAATCAATAAATATAAATTTTCGACGAAATAGTAGAATTTTGAATTAAAAGCGATAAATTTTAAACCAAAAATGGAATTCTTAAATTTTCAGTTTGAAAAATTATTTTTCAACAAAAAACGTATTTTAAGCTTGTTGAATTCAATTAAAAAAGACGAATTTAAAAAAAAAGTTGAATCCTCAAAAAAATGGACAAACTATTAAAGAAATAGTAGAATTTCATGTGAATTCATGTGAAAAAGTTAATTTCTGACCAGAAAAACTAATTTCCAACAGAATAGTTATATTTTCAAATAAATAGTTTAATTTTTAAACAAAAAGATTCATTTGTTATCCAAGTAGTTTAATTTTCAACCAAAAATATTGGAATATTTGAAAAATACGGATTTTTGTTTTCATTTTTGATAGATAAAACAAAAATTCCTACAAGTCTTGTTTTAGACTTTTTACATTTGGCGTAATATAGGAATTTTCTATTTTTGCATCTCAATTTCTATAAATTAGTTGAAAACAATGAGATCTGTCAAAAAATGGTTTAAGGAAATGTTGAAGGAATTTTTAAACGTTGAAACTCCTTCAAAAACTTATCCCCATATTTCGCGTCGTTTGGCTCAAAATTTGAATTTTCGATTTTTTTTTAGTATTTTCCATAAATAAAACCAAAATGTACGAGTGCTAGAAAAATGGTTTAAATACATTTTTTAGGACTTTTTAGAAGCTGAAATTCCTCGCTAGAATCTTTTTTCATAGTATTTTCGACAAATAAAACCGACATTTAAAAAGACATAATTAATTTAAAAAGACATAAAAAAGACATTTCAAATTTAAATCGTAAGAATTCCAAAATCTAGGCGGGGTAAACGGCACAAGTAGTTCCGGGAGTTCACCACTAGAGAGCGCAGGACCCTCTCTCCCGCTATCAATCACCCTATGCGGTTTTTAGGTAGAGGTGGGACGAGCGACGTCCGAGAATTCGTTAATGTTTGCCACAAATGGAAACTTGGGAGCAAGATCGTGCACATGCGCAGAGCTGTTTTCGCAGTCACGTGTTATACCCACTCCCCTATGTTATATTTTGACATCTCGATTCATATGTCGGTTATGTTCGTTTGTGCTTTTATTTTGTTGGATGTATATCACGTTCCTGATTTAAAAGCGAGAAGGAAAATGGCATCAAAAATACGAAAAGGATCTAGAAAGTGAAAGTACTACAATAACATTATTATAATCATTTATGGATTACGTAAGTAAGGGATAAAGTTAATTTCAGTGAACAAAATATTGCAGGTTATCTAGTGCAAACGCATACTTACTCTGCGAGCTTCATGAACTACTTAAACTTCAAATATGTACTCTTCAAATTTTATTGAAACATTCATATTCAAATTCTATTTTTCTAAACCGCCAGCACAGAAATGTTCACAACACAAGTTCGAAACTTCCAACGCATGTAGACATCGTTGAAATGACAACCCCCAGTGCGCATGTGCGCGATCTTGCTCCCAAGTTTCCATTCGTGGCAAGCATTAACGAATTCTTGGACGTTGCTCGTCCCACTCCCCACTTATAGAGATACTACACCTTACTATTCCTTCGTAGCTACGGCACTCAATGTATTTTAGAGGGCTCACTGACTCCCGGACCAGTGCGCCCTCGTGGAGTCCCCGGAAACTAAACGTGAAGTTTATCTACCTAATCCTGCTACTAAAACTTTTATAAACCTGATTTCTCTTGACAAATGAGCAACTTTCGTACATGCGCAATGTAATGCTTTCTAGTACCACGCCGCTCGTGGAGTCCGCAGAAACCTCACCGCTCCCCCACCCCGTACACCTGATTAGTTCGACAGAAAATAGGATAGTGCCGTACCCATGAAGTGGACTGAAGGCAACTGAAGTTCACAACCGGATCATCTCTCTGAGTCGCCTCTCTGGAAGGATGAAGGTTCGTTCTTTGAAATCTGGGTACGCTGATACAGGCTCCAGATATTTCGTTTGCTCTGCATACACTGCACAGGCTCCACACCTTGTGTACTTGTTATTTTACTGGGTACGCTGCATCATCTCTGGGCACGCCGTAACAAGCTCCAGATATTCTTATCATTTGGGCATTTTAACGGTGCATTCTATCTCGACTGCCATTGAAACTACTTAAATTTTGATCAATTTTTCAGAAAAATGTGATAACGGTGAAAGCTGCGAAATAATCTAAAAAATGTATTACTATACAGGGTGTCCATGTATTCAAAATACATATTTATATTTTCTGATTCCTTGTGAAAAACTGAGTAGAAAATGATCAATAAAAAAATTTGATTAAATCCATAATTACCGAGTAATTAGCAATTACAGGTTATCCAATCAAAAAAATGCGTTAGATAGCCAACAGTCCATGTGCCATCGCTAAGAGTGTGTGAGAATACAAGTTCAGAACGTATAATTTCCCCTCCGTTTATTTTTGTAAGAGGCTTTGACTCTTTGGTGCAACTTCACACTTAAACGAGATTTGAAAATTAAAAAGTAACTTTTTCGTAGCAACCAAATTAGAAAACATTGCTCGACGAGTTAATTAAAATGCATGTGTTGTTTGAAATCTGTAGAATCCTTCTGAATTCTTAGCATTCCGCAGAATTCCTTCTAGTTCTGTAGAAATAATTACTTTAACATTTTTGAATTACCCTGAACACTTTTGAATACATTGAATTATTTAGGTTTTCAAGACTTTTAAATACGAAGTGTTTAAACTGTCGGTACGGGCAAAAAAAGTTGTCGGTACCGGTTTTTGAACCGTACATGAAATTCAAGGCATTCAAGGAATTTACGGAATTTAAGAAATTCATGGAACTCAAGCAGTTCATGGAATTCAAAGAATTCACGGAATTCGTGGAATTCAAGGAATTGATGGAATTCACGGAATTCCAATAATTCTCGGAATTCACGAAATTCAAAGAATTCGTGGAATTCACACTGTCGGTACCGGTAAAAAAAATTACCGGTACCGACAATTTTTTTTACCGGTTTTTGAACCGTTAATTCAAGAAATTCAATGAATGCACGGAATTTACAGAATTCACGGAATTAACGAAATTCAAGGAATTCATGAAATTCACCCCTTCCAACAGCTAGTGGCGGCTGGATGGTGCCCCTGCAACTGGACACAGAATTAATGATGGTCAAACCCCTACCCCTTTCCGACACTTCGTGGGTGCTGGAAGGCACCCCTGTGACGGGTCATAGAAATAATGTTGGTCAAACAACTACCCCTTCCCAATATCTCTTGGGGACGCAAGGCACCCCTGTGAATAGTCACAGAAATAATGTTGGTCAAAGCCCTATCCATGCATCTCTCTAATTCGTCTTCTGTGATCAATCAGAGAAATAAGTGCAGTTTTACCCCTAACATTTTCTAATTTTTTTTGGTCTGTGACTTCAACTAGCAAGATGGCCGATATTGAGGATCAAGCAGTAGAAATAAACACATGGGAGAAAAGTAAATTTTTTAATATTTTTGCCAGCAGTTTAAGATCTATCGACAATTTCGTTTACAGGTACCGACAACTTTTTTTTTACCGGTACCGACAATTTTTTTTTACCGGCACTGGTTTTGCATACACAACCTTTCCAATGCTGTAAATTCCTCCGAATTCTCCAAAGTTTGATACAATCAATGCAGTGTTTCTAATTCTTTCACAATTAGTTTAGTTAGTCGACGGCAGCTAGCAGTGGATGAAGATGTTCTTGTTAATTAAATCCCGCAGAATTCACACGAATTTTGTAGAATTCATTTCAAAATGTTTTTTCTTTAAATTAATTTCAAGAGCTTTGATTACTTTTCAACCTATGATAATACAGATTAAATTATTTTAAATACCTTCCAACGCTTTAGAATTAATTTAAAGAATTTTAAATACTTTTCACACTATGCAAATACGCAATCAACAGTTTAGAATATGTAGAAAAACACATAAATCCTATAAATTCTTCAGAATTGTTCTGAATTCTAATAAAATCATAGCACTTTTCCTAATTATTTCCCAATTAGTCAAGTTAGGGAGTCGGCATAGGTACGACTGAAGGCAGATGTACCCTTTATTTGAATCACACACAATTCTGTCAAATTCTGTAGATATACATTCAATACTTTTAAATTATTCAAAACATTTTTAAATACTTTTTGAACTACGATAATACATATTAAATTATTCGTAATTGAAAGTCTCATAAATTCTACAAATTCCCCTGAATTCTTCAGGATTCTACTAAAACCATAGCACTATTCCTAATTCTTTCCAAATTAGTCAAGTTATTTCGACGGCTTAGCTACCACTGAATAAAGATGTAATCGTTATTTGAATTCTGCGGAATCCTCTCGAATTGCGTAGAATTCCTCTCAAAAGTTCTGAATTCACTTGAAGAATTTTTGAAAACTTTGAAGCAATGAGAACAGACACTGAATTCTTTGGAACTTAAAAACATTTAGTCTTGCTTTTTATAACCGAAAATAAGGAACTAGCTTTTATAGACATTTTCAATCGTCTTTTCTCTAAGTTTTTTCAGTAGTTTTTCGACTGGAGAATCCAAAAAAGCGTGTTCTTTTTTGACGGAAGAAGTTTACGACCTTTTAGAAAAGTGTGATATGTTTAAAAATTTACTATCTTGGATTTTATAAGCGAAAGTAAGGAACTTCTTTTGGCAGATATTATCAATCATCTTTTTGTCAAGTTTCTTCAGTATTTTTTCGTATGCAGAGTCCAATCAAGGGAGCCTGGTTTTGACAGGAGGCACTTACGAGCTTAACAAAAATCGGTTAATATTTAAAATTTACAATATTGCTTTATGTAACCGAAAATAAGGAACTGGCTTTGGTGGCCATTTTCAAACGTCTTTTTCCCAAGTATTTTCAGTAGTTTTTCGACTGAAGAGTCCAAACAAGCGTATTCTTTTTCGACGCGAGAAGTTTACGAGCTTTCAGAGAAGTGTGAATTGTTAAAAAATTTACTACCTTGGTTTTTATAAGCGAAAATAAGGAAGTAGCTTTGACAGACATTATCAATCTTCTTTTTCTCAAGTTTTTTCAGTACTTTTTCGTCTGCAGAATCCAATGAAGAAAGCCTGGTTTTGATGAGAGACACTCACAAGCTTAAAAAAAATTGCGTGGTATTTAACATTTACAATCTTGCTTTCTGTAACCGAAAATAAGGAACTGGCTTTGATACACATTTCTAGTCATCTTTTTCCTAAGTTTTTTCAATAGTTTTTCGACTGGAGAATACAAACAAGCGTGTTCTTTTTTGACGGGAGATGTTTACGAGCTTCTAGAAAAGTGTGAATTGATTAAAATTTACTATCTTGGTTTTTATAAGCGAAAATAAGGAACTAGCTTTGATAGACCTTTTCAACGATTGAAAATGTCTATCAAAGCTAGTTAGTTCTTTTCGGTTACAAAAACCAAGATTGTAAATTTTAAATACTAAGCAATTTTTTAAGCTCGTGATTGTCTCCCATCAAAACCAGACTCTCTTCATTGGATTCTACAGACGAAAAACTACTGAAAAAAATTGGGTAAAAGACGATTGTTGATGTCTGTCAAAACTAGTTCCTTATTTTCGCTTATAGAAACCAAGATAGTAAATTTTAAACAATTCACACTTCTCTAGAAGCTCGTAAGAATCTCCCGTCAAAAAATAACACGCTCGTTGGGATTTTTAAGTTAAAAAACTACTGAAAATGCTTGGGAAAAAGATGATTGAAAATGTCTATCAAAACCAGTTACTTATTTTCGGTTACATAAAGCAATTAAGGTTGTAAATTTTGAATACCTAACAATTTTTTTTAAGCTCGTAAGTGCACGGAAAAAATTTATCCGTAAAAAAGTCACGAACTAGTAGCTAGGTCTCGGATATGAGAAAAAATCATGGGATATTTATGTATTTTCGTAAATAACCTACGAACTTTGAGAAAGATTGACGAACTCGATGTGAAAATTCTAAAACGGTTCATCACTTTTTTTTTACGTGAATAATTACAAAAATATTACGAGTGATTGGGAAAAGATTCTCAGAGCACTCACGAGCTTGCCTGACAAATCTAGGAACTCGAAACAAGTCTCCCTGTACGTGGCCCACGCACACACGCGCGGTGCGTGTGTACGCTCGTATGTGTGCCTCGAGCTCGTCGGATGAGTGGCTAGAAGTTTTATAATACCTATTTTGTTTGGCCTCGATGGCTGCGCGTGTTTACGCACTCCTGGTTAGGTGTTTAGAAACTGTGGTGAGTCAGCAGTCTTGAGGGTTCGAACCTTCTGAGTTGCGAATTTATAAATTAATATAAAATTAAATCGCACAAATAAAATTTTTCCTCTTTTTATTTCAGTCTGAAATTTTCAGGAACTGTTCGTAGGAAATTCGAACTGTTCGTAAGAAACTTCGAAATTTATCCATATATTTCTCATAGAAATAATGATTTAATGTTTCATTTTTTTATCTCGTATCCGAGACCTAGCTACAAGTTCGTGACTTCTTCACGGATAAATTTTTTCCGTGTGCCTCCCGTCAAAACCAGGCTCCCTTGATTTGACTCTGCATACGAAAAACTACTGAAAAAACTTGAGAAGAAGACGGTTTATGATGTCTGTCAAAGCTAATTCCTTATTTTCACTTATAAAATCCAAAATAGCAAATTTTAAACAGTTCACACTTTTCTAAAAGGTCGTGAACTTCTTCCGTAAAAAAAGAACACGCTTTTTTGAAATCTCCATTCGAAAAACTACTGCAAAAACTTGGGGAAAAGACGATTGGAAATGTCTATCAAAGCCAGTTCCTTATTTTCGGTTATAAAAAGCAAGACTGAATGTTTTTAAATTCCAAAGAATTCAATGTTTATTATCATTGCTTCAAAGTTTTTAAAATTTTGAAAAGCATTAGGAATAGTGCTATGGTTTTAGTAAAACCCTGAAGGATTCACAGGAATTCGTAGAATTTATGAGTCTTTCAATTACAAATAATTCAATATGTATTATCGTAGCTTGAAAAGTATTCAAAAATTTCAAAAGTATTGAATGTATTTCTACAGAATTTGATAGAATCGTGTGTAATTCAAATAAAGGGTACATCTTACTTCAGTCGTACCTACGCCGACTCCCTAACTTGACTAATTGGATAATAATTAGGAATAGTGCTATGATTTTATTAGAATTCAGAAAAATTCGGACGAATTTATAAGATTTATGAGTCTTTCTACATATTCTAAACTACTGATTGCGTATTTTCATAGCGTGAAAAGTACATCTTCATTCACTGGTAGCTAGGCCGTCGTCTTAACTTGACTTATTGGGTAAGACTTACGAAATTTGCGATGGATTTAGTAGAATTCAGTGAATTCAGAGGAATTTAGAGAATTCAAAAATCTCTAAATTTCAAATAATTTAATCTGTATTCTCATAGGTTTAAAAGTATTAAAAACTCTTCAAATTAATAAAAAACATTTTGAAGAGAATTCTACAAAATTCGTGAGAATTCTAAGGGAATCAATTAACAAGTACATATTAATTCACTGCTAGCTTAGCAGTCGACTAACTAGACTAATTGTGAAAGAATTAGAAACAATGCAATGATTGTATCGAAATTCGGAGAATTCGGAAGAATTTATAGTATTTAAAAGGTTTTGCATGCAAAGCCGGTACCATCTTGCTAGTCGATGTCGCAGACTAAAAAAAAAATTAGAAAAGGTTGGTGGTAAAACTGAACTTATTTTTGTGATTAAGCCCAGAAGACGAATCAGAGAGATGCTGGGATCGAGCTTTGACCAACATAATTTCTGTGACCAGACACAGGGTTGCCTTCCCGCCCCCATGAAGTGTTGGAAAGGGGTAGGGGTTTGACCAACATTATTTCTGCGACCAGTTACAGGGGTGCCATCCAGCCGCCACATGCTGTTGGAAGGGGTGAATTTCGTGAATTGCTTGAATTTCGTTAATTCCCTGAATTCTGTGAATTACATAAATGCCGGTACCGGTAATTTTTTTTTACTGGTACCGACAATTTTTTTACGGGTACCGACAGTGTGAGTTCCACGAATTCTTTAAGTTTCGTGAATTCCGAGAATTCTTAGAATTCCGTGAATTCCGTGAATTTCATGAACTCCATTAATTTCGTGAATTCCATGAATTCCTTGAATTCCGTGAGCTCATTGAATTTCTTGAATTTCATGTACGGTTCAAAAACAGGTAAAAAAAATTGTCGGTACCGGTATTTTTTTTTACCGGTACCGAAAATGTTTTTTACTGGTACCGACAGTCTGAATTCTACGAATTCTTTCAAGTTCGTGAATTCCATGAATTCCGTGAATTCCGTGAATGCCATAAATTCCGTCAATTCCCTGAATTCCGTGGAATTCCATGAATTCCGTAAATTCCACGAATTCCGTGAATTAACTCGTTGAGCAATGTTTTCTAATTTGGTTGCTACGAAAAAGTTACATTTTAATTTTCAAATCTCGTTTAAGTGTGAAGTTGCACCAAAGAGTCAAAGCCTCTTACAAAAATAAACGGAGGAGAAATTATACGTTCTGAACTTGTATTCTCACACACTCTTAGCGATGACACATGGACTGTCGGCTATCTAACGCATTTTTTCGATTGGTCAATCTTTAATTGCTAATTACTCGGTAATTATGCATTTAATCAAATTTTTTTATTCATCATTTTCTATTCAGTTTTTCACAAAGAATCAGAAAAGATGAATATGTATTTTGAATACATGGACACCCTGTATATATAATAATTGTGCTCTCCGGAATGTTTAAAGACTGAATTATCATAAAATTAGTACTTTAATAATGTATGACAGAGCATGGTTGTAAAATTAAGTCTAAATAAATGACTATTTACTTCTCGTATCTTCTTTCTGGGTCCGAAATAATCTTACCTAGGTCAAATACTTAGGTCAAATAAAATCAATTTACAAACTCTTTCAAATTATGAAGATTCACAATCTATTGTCACGTCCCGTGACGTATATATATGTTAATATATTTATTTA
>CAKNYM010039993.1:0-39604 GCA_932195095.1 Andricus curvator
AGGGTCGTCGTTTTACTAAATGCGACCCTGAGTTGAATTAAACTGTTCTTGATTCAAAATACAATTTTTTGGGTTGAAATATTTACTATTACGTCATTTCTTAAAAATGTATCTATTTTCGTTGAAAATTGAAGTACTTGTTCGAAGGTTAAACCATTGTGTTGAAAATACATTTTCTTGTTAATGATACATCATTTTAGTTGAAAATTGATCCCTTTGGTTGAAAATTCTTTTTTTTTTGACGGAAATTAATTGTTTTAACTGAACATTGAACTATTCCGGTTGAAGATTCTTCATTTTATGTTAGTTGAAAATTCATTGAACTTTTTTGGTTGAAGGTTCACATCTTTGGTTGAAAATTAAAAACTGTTAACTAATTTTCTTGATTTGAAATTTACTCCTTTTTGGTCAAAAATACACCTGTTGGGTTAAAAAATAACTTTTTCGTTGGAAATTCATATTTTCAGATTAAAAATTCAACTGTTTTACAAAAAGTTAATCTTTTGGCTTAAAATTTCAACAATTTGGAAGACCTTTTTTTCCTTTCTCGACTGAAAAATCTTTATTTGTTGAAAATTTGTCTTTTCGGTTGCAAAAATCATCATTTTATTGGAAAATTCATATTTTTAGTTGAAAATTTGACTATTTTGTTCAAAATTCCCGTATGAAAAAGAAATATTGGTAAGTAAAGGATCGTGTACTTTTTCCGCGAAAAAGTATTGGATTCCCAATACTTATTCGCGAAAAAAGTTTTAGCCCCAATACTTATCGATATACTTATTTTCCATAAGGGAAATTCGTCGTTTTGATTTTAAAATTCATCTCTTTTTGTAGAAATTCCATCTTTTTACATTCTCATTCTAATGAGAAGGTATTGGTTTTATGTAAAATTTTACATAGTCGGTTTTCATCAAATCTCCACGTTTTGAGACCCCCTGAGCTAGAATAGGATGCGTGGTTTTTGTTTTATTCGTGAAAATAACATTGACAGTAAAAAAAATCAAATTTCTGAAAAAACAATGCAAGGTACGAAAACATATAAATGAACAAAAATTGTGCATTCAAAAAAGACTTACAAACCCGTAATAAATTTTTGTGGTAAGAATATATTCAAAATGAAAAAATTAACTTTTTTGATAAACGGCACAAGCTAAAATAAAATGTTAACTAATAAAATTTGTCGTCTGAATTATGTCATTACTTTTCATTTGAAATCAAATACAAATTTAGTAATTTGTATATGAAGAACATATGGCATGAAGCACAAAGTGCGCGCTCAGTGTATTTACCAAATCGCACGCCGTAAGTGCGCTCAAACATATAATTTTTAATTATTTATTATTAATGGAATTTTTGAATGTTGATTGC
Source organism: Andricus curvator (assembly GCA_932195095.1). Taxonomy (NCBI): domain Eukaryota; kingdom Metazoa; phylum Arthropoda; class Insecta; order Hymenoptera; family Cynipidae; genus Andricus; species Andricus curvator. The sequence continues at coordinate 1,369 of CAKNYM010039993.1, forward strand.
CATAAATTTAAAAATGTTAGATTTTGAAGGTTTTTAATTTTTCCAAAATTTGCAATTTGTACAATACAATGGCAGAAGTAAATATTCTAATGAAAAATAATAAAATTTGGAATTTTTAGTATTGAATTGGTAATTTCTATAACTTCATTCTGCGAATTATTTTTTTTATTTTATTTTATTTTTTTTTTTTTTGGAAAAACAAATTATATAATTTCGAAAGCAATTTCGAATCCGTCTCGCTTTAAATGTTCCATAATTAGAATAAATTACTTGCCCTATTTTGAAATATTAAATTTAAAATTGTGAATTTCTAAGGACTTTAATTTGAAAATAATTGAGAGATTGATCAGCAACTTAAGTCAGAGCAGTGTTGCCGAACGAACGTGTTATTTTAATAAATAACATGAAAATTCTAGATCAATCTAAAAAATCTATACCTCCTTCCCAACATTACTATTTTCCAACCGAGCGAGTCACGCCTACCCCGAAAGGGAAATGGCTTAATGGTATAATAATAAATTAATTTGTAAGGCTTTCGATTTTGAAGTGTACGATTATATAAATTATGAAGTATAAACTTGAAAAAGGCATGCAAGGACAAATATTCCTGAGCTCGTCTTCCTAAATCTATTCTTCCAGCACCAGCAATAAAGCAATAAAGCCAATTCTGAACACAATCAGAAATTTGGGAAAGTCCGTAAGACCAGATGTCGTCTCAAAAATAACCCTAATAAAAAGATTTACCTAGGTCTTCAGAAACTTGTAAACGTAAAGGACTTAACTAAATCCCTAATCAAATTTACAAATAAGGCTTGAGCTAAAATAATGTTTGTATGATTTTTACCGAGAATAACGTTGCTTTAATCAGTTTTACTTTTGTACCGTATAGTTATGTTATTTGGAATTTGGTATTGAAAATTCTATGACAATGTGCTAAAATTTCACATTAACTTTGAATCAACAATATTTTGATTTCAAAAAATTGAAATAAAATAATTCAAATTCTTAAGATCGCCTAGAAATTCAAATCCAAATTAAATTTTTTATTGTTTAATTTTAAAAGTACTTCATTTTCCATTATTCTATTTAAAATTGTTTATTTATCGATGTTTCAAAGTTAAATATTATAATTAACTATAGTGCATGTCGTTTTTTAGTAGTTCGGCTTCAAAAATTATTGAATTTCGATCTCCACTCATCAAATGATGAGTAGAGATCGAAGAGCGCATTCGCGCTGGGATATTTATTTCTCGCACTCAACTTGTTTGTGCAATTATTTAATTAATTATGCACACTCCAAATAAGCTTATTTATCAAAAATACCTCCTTTACCCCAGATTTATATAAATCTTGACACTTTATTTTCTACGTAATTACATGTAAAGATTAAATTTTCGATATTATTTTACATTATTCAATTTCCACGATACTCGCGCTTCGCGCCTGATTTTCCACATACAGTTTGTAAGTTTACGGCATACGTTATTATATTTTGTAAGACAACTGTTATTATAAGTTCATTTTTAATATTATTCTTAGATCCAGGACTGCGAACTTGGACATTTTTTTAGACCTCTTAAAAAGCTACAATTCCTTCCTTTGACTTTTTTCCTAAATCGCATTGTTTGAATAAAAATTGGCATTTTCGATTCCGTTGGCATTTACATTAAATGAATCCGAAACGACGAGCCCTGTCAAAGAATGCTTAAAGGCAAAGTTGGACTCAAAATTGAAATGTACTCTTTTTGCATAGCATTTTTAAGCGATCAAACCAGAACCGTTGGTTTAGGAAGGCTGGTAAGGAGCCATCCATAAATTACGTAACATATTTTTTGCAACTCTTTTAACCGTCCCCTCCCCAATGTAACTATATAGTCGTAAAAATGGTTTGAAATTACCCTCCTGCCCGCCTATGTTACGTAATTTTTCCAAATATTTGCAGCCATGTCTTATTCTACAGAAAACTTACTTACTAACTACCCGAGAGACCTGAATTCCCAAATAAGTAAAGGTCATTAAAATGAAAACGAAGCAAATTAAAACAATATAAAACATGCAACAAAGGAACTGTACTCTTCATTACTGGTGGATTAAAATAACTCCAAAATTTTGAGTAACGATTGCGATTATAATAAACGCTAGTTAAATGTCATGAAACGAGATTATACAATTTTCTTAATTTTTTTATCAAATCACTTAAATTTATATTTTGAACATAAATGTAGAAGATTGAAACTACTTACAGAATGTTTTAGTTATTTTTACTTCTTATTTAATCTGCCGCCAAATATAGAAAAGTAGAGTAACCAATCAAAGTGTTTATTTAGATTTAAATAGTTTACTTTCTAAGGGTGTATTTAGTATTGAGCCCCGTATAAAGTTAGAAAATGTTGAATAATTTTTGCTATAGTAACAATTTCAAACATGCATTTTTGGATTTTGCAAACGCCAACCCCCTTAATTTCTTCCTTTTGTTGAAAAAATTCTACCATCAATTTTCTTTTATTTAAAAAAAGGCACTGGTCATGGTTACGGAAAATTCCGTAACGTTAGCCTAGCACGAGCTAGAAAAGGGTTTATAGTTACGGAAAATTCCGTAACCATAGACAGTGCGTTAACAAAAATTATTAAGAGGTTCTGCTAGGCCTTTTTAGGTCTGAAAATGAATTTGCTTCGTCTTGAAATAAAAAAAAAAAATATACATTTTTGGGCTGAAAAATTGTTGTATTGCATTCCAAAAAAGTATTTTCTATTTATTGAGGAATAAGCCCTGAATTTTATGAAACGAAAACAAAATTTTTGGAGATATTATCGGGCCTAGAATAAAAAACTTGATAATTTCATCACAATAATTAATGGTATGAAATGGCCCCTATACATTCTATTTTCTGGAATAATTGGCACATGATTTCTTCTACAATATCAAGAGAATACCCGGTAACAAAAAAAAATTTGAATTTCTGAATATACCAAAAGTACACATTTTTTACAGTTTAAAGATTCCTATAGTACGTTAAAGTTCAGTGAAATCAATAAGCAAATCGATAAGCAAAACTTATAAAAACGCAGAACTGCACCAAAAATTACCTTAATTAACTAGGTCACATGTTTTTCAGTAAATTATTCGGTAAAAATTCATTTTAAAGTACTATAGAAATGTTTAAAGTATATCAAATATGCATTTATTATGTATTTTGAAATTCAAGATTTTTTTGGTTCTCCCGGTATTACGGAATTTTTAGTATTTTAGGCACGATAATATCTTCAAAATTTTTATTTGTTTCGCAAAATTGAGGGATTATTACTAAATAAGTAAAAAATACTTTCTAGTTAAAAATTCAATACTTCTTTTTTTTAATTTTTTTTTTTTTGAAAATTAGTCTGTTTTGATTGAGGCTTAAGTTACTGGAAAGAAAACAGAAGTGCCAGTAGTAAAACAGTTGGATCCGGTAATATCAAACATATTATTTTTGAAAGAAAGAATAATTATTTTCAAAATGAGCCGAATTCAGTTTTTAAATTTTTGTCGACACTTACGCAAATGCAATTTCCAGTTTTGGTCCCTGTTCAAAATTTCTAAAGTTAGATTTCAAAAATCACTTTTGAGAATTGACTCCACGCAAATCCTTTATATTCTGCTTTTTATGTGTTAAAATAGTATTTTTAATTAACTTTCATAAACAAATTGGTTAAGCAATAACAAAATTTACGATGTTTGACTGAGAGTGCAAAATTATTTAAGGATAATTTTGGGAAATGCGATTGTTTGAGAAATAATCCAGTTAATAAGTTTTCAAATCTGGCAAAAATTTTAGCTTCTGGAATTTCCCAAGTAAAATATTGCACCAATAAATTAAAGCTACTGCAGTGGATTTGTGTAAAATATATTAAACAATTTCTCATAAAATTTCACATAAACTTGAACATTTATTCTTTAATATAAATATATTAATATTAATATAAATTGCCAAGTGTTACATTCAAAAAATGTTATATTCCGCATTTTAATCCTCGTTAAGTACAAAGGATTACCGCTGACCAGTTCGTAAACAGGTATCCAGGGCGGAGTTGACCATCGCCCATTTTTTTTCTGGTGTAAAGTCATAAAACGATTTACGTATGATTATACTAGCCTTCTACCTGGGATTGGCGTAGGCCGTAGAGCGTAGAGCTTAGTTAGACTAGACTAGCTAGCCTTTTTCAAAACCATTTCTTTTCTGGTAGTAGTGAAACTTGGTAGGTACTTATGATGGTTGTAATTCTTTAAAACAAATTTTCAAGAAAAGCACCTGAAGAAAAAAACTGAAATAGCTAGACTTTCAATATTATATTTTTCTTCTTATTATCAAGCTATCTCTTCTATTTTATAGTATGTGTTTGTGATAAAGTAAGCTTTCGTAAATTGTGAATTTCAAATTAAAAAATTATATAGATGAATAGATATAGGTATCTGAAAAGTGTAAAAATGAAAATATTCAATATTAAATTACAGCTTCAAATGTAAAGTTTATTTAGAGTACTTCTTTGAAAAATCATTTTCAACGTGTCATAACACAGTTTTCGAATGGACACCAATATCCGATAATTTTACCGTGGTCCAAAAGAGAAATTGAAAAAGAGTGTATTTTTCCCTTGTTAAATTCTTGATTAGCACATACCCATAAAGCAAAAACTGCCGCGGTTTTCGAAAGAAAACCTCAGTTATACGTATTCAGGAGCTACTTTTTGACCTCTCACAAACAGGCTACGTGTATTATTGTACTACATTATATTGAATATTAATAATAATTTAATATATTTCATATTATGCATGCTTGTATATGTATAAAAGAATCACTCATAAACTGCAATTTTAATTAGCAGAGAATTTATATTATATAAGTCATTTACTTATTGTTAGTCATGGTTTAATAGCGAGGATATTCAAAGCTACAAATGTATTCTCAGTCGTATCAAGCATTGCGATACTTTAGTATTGACATGTATTATGATATACCTAAGCCGTAGTACAGTTAGTACTAGGAATCGTACTTGTTAATAAATGCACCATATGAATGGCAGAAGAGAAAGAGAAGATATTATCAGGCTTACGCCGGCTTATCTTCAAAAGCAGTATTATCAACAATAAACATCAGGGACTGAAAGCGCTATCTAAGATAATTATGGTAATTAATGTAAAACAATTATGATCGAGAATACCTCTCAAATTAGGGCTTTTAGGGTGGGGGGGCAAAAGAATAAGAAATAAATTGTTTTTAAGGCTGTAGATAAATAATGGCTTATCGTACAAGAAAATGTCAAACGCGTAAAAAGTGTTATTTTTTTCGAAAGTTTATGGAAAAATTGAAAAAACAATTCATTCGGCTGATAGACTTTTCTGGATATACAAATTCTTAAAAATAATAAGAAGTGAATATTGAGAACGCTAGCACTAGATTTTTAAACGTGAAAACATTATTAGCTTTTTTCTTTAGCCGCTTCAAAATAGTCAAAAAATTCGAACTTAGCATCATTAAAAGTTGTGAAGTTTCTGTAAACAAAAAAATATATGTGAAAGATTTACAAAAAAAATTGAAATAAGTTTTCTATTAACTAAATCCATAAAAAAAACATTTTGTTTGACATTGCAACAAATTCTAACTTGATCAAAAATGATTTTCTCGAAAATATGATTTCATATTATTATTTGTTATTGAAAACTGTATACATAAGAATTGGCAATAAGTTTTGAAGAGGTAGAGCACGTTGTGCTTATAGTAAAATAATTAGATTGATGGATGTTGCATAACAATACTTAGAACATTTTTTTCATGAATTAAAATATATATTTTTAATATAGTATCTAAATATATTTTCCTTTTCATAAATCACTAATACTTACAACTATAATACTCTCATTCAATACTCACCGCTTATACTGATCGCTATACTCATCCCTAATACTCCTCAATATAGTATAATATAATACTGACTTGAGTTCTGGAGATATATTGAATGTTGGACGTAATCGCAGTTATGTCTGTCCAGCACAAAGTAAAATCTTATACCTGCACTGTACTCGGTCGTGGCGCGGCTATTAAGTAGGTGCCGAATTGACTACTGAATTACTACAGTGTAACCCAGTGGTATAGTAGTAGTATACTACAGGTAAACCTGTAGTAAACCAGTGGTATACCTGTAGTACTCGGCTGTAGTTATCCTGTAGTCATTCCTGTAGTACAGTTTCGTAAGGGTTAAATGTGAAATTATTCAATATAGTCTACTTTTTCATGTTTGACCTACAAGTATTCAGTTTTAAAGGTTATAAATTACAATTGTGAAAAATAAGTAAAATATTTTAATTAATTTATAGTTTGAACCAAAAAAATGTGTATACTTCAATCTAAATGGAGCTGAAAACATTGAATTTAAAATGCGTTCAATTGAAGATATATTTCGAAAAGAAACCTAAAAGCAGAGGATCGACTCTCAAAAGAAGCGACTAAAGTAAGAAAGTATTTTCACATATTTAACCTTTAAATTTAAACTTTTGACTTTTTCGCGTTGTAGCAATTTCGAATCTCAGAATTTGTTATTTTTAACCTATAAGTTATAACGACAATTGTGAAAATTCAAACACTAAGCCTGCATTCTGAAAATGAGGAAATTTTAATGTTAAAATTTAAATTATCAAATTGAAGCCTTAAAAATTAAACAAATTTCAATGATTGTTTTGTAAATTTTATTAGAATCGTAAAAGCTTTCGCATTGAAAAGTTTTAACCTCGCTCAAAAAATGTGTCTCATTCTTTCGCTTTCAAAAGGATTCAAAGTAATGCGAACTCTCGATTTAAAAAGTTTTCATTTCGCTCTGAAATTTTCTCTCATTCGGTCGCATTAGAAAGCATTAAAACGAATGTGAAGTCTCGCATTAAAAAGCATTGCGTGCACAAATTTTTATCTTTCGTATTCAAACGCATTCAGGAATTTAATGTTATATAAGAAGTATCGCATTTAAACGTTTTCGGCTAACCTCCAATGCGAAACTGACACATAACAGACTTCACGGAAACAAATCGTGAATGCAAAACAATACTTTTGAATTTTACGTTTCTTGCAGGGAAAGTATAATTAGTTCGGAATCGAAAGACATACAGCAAAGATATATATTATATTTGCATACAGCTCAGTTATCCGCGCAAAAAGAAATGTTTCAATAATTTCTTCTTTGCAGGGTTTTTAAATTTTCGGAAGTTTACATTTTTTTACAAACCTATAGGTATGACCTCTATAGAAATAAAAAAGGATACCCAATTTTTTCTCATTTTAATAACTTATTTTCTGAGAGATAATTCCTATTAAATTCACCCCCGCTTACAAGTCACCGAAATGCACTAGGGAAAAAATCGCCAAGACCCAGGAATACAAATCAGATATACAGCGAATTTAAACATTTTTAATTTTGATATTAAATGGGATTATCTTTGTAACTTGTGATTTCAAAAATTTGCATATAATCATTTTTTTAAAATAAATACTGTAGGAAAAAATCGAATAGATCCAGGTCTCAAAATTATAATTACACTGTTAAAAATTTGAGGAGTAAATGGCTAGCGGAGTTGCGAGTACAATTTTTCAGAGTATAAAATCGACTCAGTATCGAATACATTCAACTCCGCATATTTTACTCTAGAGTAAAATGGAGTGAGCAAAAGGTTCTGAAGTGCATTCAGAGTGAATATAATTAATTCGCACCGCACAGAAACAAAATCTTAACCCATGCTCAATCCAGAGTTAAAAAGCCGTGAAAGGACTTCTTACGGAGTTTATGTTCGGAGCTGCGTTCGCAGAAAACTTACAAACACTCTCTTCGCAGTTGTTCGCCACATCATGGCCGCAAGTCAACGCGTGCGACACTCCGAACTTGAAAACATGAAAATCCTAGAACACAGAATTGTAGATGGTCGCGTGTTGCGTCGGTGCGATTTGTTATTCAATATTTGCAAAAGAGAAATATGTCGACGATAAAATGAGTGAGCTATGGCTACCAGACAAAGTGAGTGAAAATTGTATGATATGAATCAGATTGGGATACGAAGAATTCATAAACGCCGGTAAATATAATTGTACATAATAATAATTATGAACATATCCATGATGCTTTTGAATCTTCTTGTACGATTTGAAACAATTGTGTGGATTATTTCTTTTGAAATTGATAAAGAAATGCTTGGAAAATTGTTCCCAAGACGCTTTCCGAGCATTCAAAAAATATTCCTTGACATTTCTGAGTAAGTGGCTTTAGTAATAATTTTTAATAATAAAAGGTTTCTAAATGGACTTATTTGTCTTATTTACCAATTTTAACATAAATAATCCACACGAGTTTTTCAAATGGTACAAAAAGATTCAAAAGCATAATGGATATGCTCATAATTCGTATTCATGAAGAGTTTTCATCCACTTTGTCTGGTTGCCATTATCTCACTCTTTTTTTAGTTGACATCTTCCACTTTTCTAAGTCTTAAATAAGGAATCGCACCGAAGCGACAAGCGACCATCTCGAATTCTGGAGTTTTACCATCAGAGTGAAATACTCCCTTCAGCGTTCCTTTTTAGCGATATTTACTCCTTAAAATCAACTCCTGATGGTGTCGTGGGACAACTATAGGGTCAGAACGGAGTTGATTGAAATAACTCCGGACTGTGCAGTTAGGGAGTTCTTTTCCAAGAGTTACATTTCAACTCGTCTTCTTCTACTCCGCTTGCCGTTTACTCAAAACGGTGGGACTTTTATAGGGTATGCTTCGGAGTTGATTTTAACTCCGCTTTTTTAACAGTGTACAGCAAATTTTGTGTACTTCTAGGGACGACTGAAATATCCCGCAAATAAAATTCCCGACTCTGTAAAACTCCCGAATAATAAAATTCCCGAACAGTTTATAATAATACCGAATTTTAAAATTCCCTACATACAATTGCCGAATTCTAAAATATCCGAACTAGAATTTTCATAATTATAAAATTCCCGAATTTTCATAATTAAAAAATTGTTTCTTAATAAATATTATTTATTAAAAAGGCAATAATAAAATATTTTTATCAAATAAATTTTTGTTTAATATTTAAAGTTTTAAAAAATTGTTTGAATTTAAAATTAAAATAACCCTATAAAAATTGTATAAAAAAATTAATGTAAAAACACGCGTGTGCTTCAAACGGAAAAAAAATTTCTCCCTAAATTTTCTTCGAACCAAACATGATCCAGACCAACTTTGCAGGATTCAAATTAGCACTAATTTATTTCGAAGTTTGTTTTTAATTTTTTTTAAATCAATAATTCGATTTTTGAGAACATTTTTTGTAATTAAAAAAAAATACTATATGTACATTTTCAACCAAATTTTTTTTTCTTCCAGAAATATATTTTTTTCAATTATTGTTATTTTAAAGTCAAACAATATTTTTTTTTTTAATTTAAACATTAAAAAAGATTTTTCTTTGGTATAAATATTTGATTATTTTAATTAAAAGAATCATTTATCAAAGAAATTTTTTTTCAGCACTGGTTCATGATTTATCTCGAAATTTCTTTTTAGTTTTTTTTTTTTAATAAAAAATGCGGTTTTCGAGAAAAGGTTATATATAATTTTTTAGAAAGACTATGTACAAAAAACCTATCTCAAGCTTGAGACCGTCAAAAATTCTATATATTAAATGCAATCAATTTTCGGTTCATCAGTCTAGTAATAAAAATTAAACTCCAAAGTACAAAAAATTATAATTTAAAATATCATATCTATCATTCATAGAAGAAGCATGAACGTATCAGAAATTATAATAATATTCAACAATCAAATATAAACATAATTATCTCTTATTATCTCTATTATATATTACTATATTATTGTATTATACTCTCACAAATCAGTTTATTTATCACCATCATATCAGTGCTTCTATCATTATTAATTTTTTATTAACTTTAATTAATTTTTCCAGAAACGTATTTTGGGTGTGCCTAGACATTGTGCCATTTATTATTATATTCGGAAGTGCGGTGTTTTTTTTATGAAGCGATACATGTCGAACTTTTCTAACCTTAAAAAATCTTTCAACTGCTTTACCGTCATATTTTACGAAGAATGAGAAAACCAGCTCTCGACTTCGTAGTACGGTGAGGGCAGCACCTCGATATGGCAGAAAATGTGATGTCCTATATATATCGTTCCCCCACTCTGACACCCCGTACCGCATCTACGTTTATAATATCTTTGGAAAAGCATACGTTGTGAAAAAATTCATGAAAGTCGGTAAGAAGAGCGGTTTAAATGGCTTGGACCAACAGATGGAGTAGCAGGGAAATTAAATGCAGTAAAGACACAGAAAACACAATTCTGTACAACTATAAAATTGTTAATAATTGAAATTAACCATCCCAGTAAAAAAAGTTGAAAAGATATAACTTGAAAACGAATTCAGGTTAAGTTTGGTGTATTCGATTTGCTGCCACAATCGAATTGGACATTTAAATTCAATTCTGTAATGCATTAGGCTCTATTCGGCCCAGTTTATTTTGTGAAATGAGGGGAAATTATAAGTTTTTCAGGGTAGCAATGAGTATAATTATGAAAAATAAAGTTGCTCAAATACATTCGTGCGGTTTGGGCGAGCGATAATAATTATTTGACTGAACGGAGTGATATTAACCAAACTTTGACTCCAATTCGGCAATACACATGATTTTACAGGCTCAAATCTGCAAGGTGCAAGGCGATGGACGCGGTAGGTTACTGGTAACTTCATTGCCGACAGTTGGTGTTGAATTTTTTTACTATTTAAAAATGTTTAAAAATTCCCAAAATAAAGTTGAAAAGTTTTTTTTTCTGTAATTGGCAACAATTAAGGCCATGTGAGCGTAACCTCAACATTTTCTTTTACATTTTTTTCAAAATCAACTTGCGTTCACACGAAACGCGATATCGAGTTGAAAATTTGGGAAACTAAATATGAAGCACTAAGAAACGCGGCTCTGGTCCGAAATTTTTATAATTATGAAAAAAGCAAAAAAAAATTTTGTTATAAAACAAATTTTTTTTATACTTATAAAAATTTAGGACCAGAGCCGCGTTTCGTAGTGCTTCATATTTAGTTTCCCAAATTTTCAACTCGATATCGCGTTTCGTGTGAAATTAAGTTGATTCTGAAAAAAATGTAACAAAAAAATTTGAGGTTACGCTCACATGACCTTAATTGTTGCCAATTACAGAAAAAAAAACTTTTCAACTTTATTTTGTGAATTTTTAAACATTTTTAAATAGTACAAAAACTCAACACAAACTGTCGGCAATGAAGTTTCCAGTAACCCACCGCGTCCATCGCCCTGCACCTTGCAGAATTGAGTTTGTCAAATCATGTGTATTGCCGAATTGAAGTCAAAGTTTAGTTAATATCACTCCGTTCAGTCAAATAATTATTATCGCTCGCCCAAACCGCACGAATGTATTTGAGCAACTTTATTTTTCATAATTATACTCATTGCTGCCCTGAAAAATTTATAATTTCACAAAATAAACTCGGCCGAATAGAGCCTAATGCATTGCAGAATTGAATTTAAAGGTCCAATTCGATTGTGGCAGCAAATCGAATACACCAAACCTAACCTGAATTCGTTTTCGCGATATATCTATTCAACTTTTTTTACGGGGATATTAATATTTTTTCTTGAACGCAATAAGTGACAAATAAAATATGCAATTGTTCAATAAAAACAATATTTTATGACTAATATAATGTACAAATGATGCTACCTTAAGATTATGTCTCCTATTTTCCATTCAAAAATAATTATTTCATGATAGAAAAATATTGAATAGCCAATACATTTCACTAATAATGTATTTTTAGGTTACGTCTTTCATTTTCGTTATGAAATAAATATTTTATTATGGAAAAAGGCTAAGTTAGGAGTAAAATTAAAAACTAATGCATCTATAGGTTATGTTTCGTAGGTCTTCCGTTTTTTTCTCGACTAAACGATACTTTTTTGACAGAAAAAGTTTGAATGACCAATTAAATTTACAATTTATGCACTTATAGGTTATTTCTTTCTTTGCCGGTTTAAATAAATATATTTTGGTGAGAAAAAGGCGAAGTTAGAAAATACAGTTCACAAATAATGTATTTTGAGGTTCTGTATTTTTTTTAGTGGTAAGGAAGTAAATATTTTATAGCGGAAAAAGGCTAAGCGATCGAGAAATAAATAGGCTAATAATGGAATATTTAAGGTTTTGTCCTCCATTTTCGATGAGAAATGAATATCTGATGACACAAAAGGGCTAAGTTATTAGTAATAAAATTAACAAATAATGCATATTCAGGTTATGTCTTATAGGTCTTCGTTTTCTCTCTATCAAATAAGTATTTTTTTTATGGGAAAAGATTGCATGGTCAATGAAATTCACTAGTAATGTACTTTTAGATTATGTCGTTCATTTTCGCCGGGAAATGGATATTTTATCATTGGAAAAGGCTACGCTAGAAACAAAATTCACAAGTAATGTATTTTTAGGTTATTTCTTATAGGTCTTCTGTTTTCTCTCGACTAAATAGTACTTTTATAGAAAAAGATTAAATATCCAATAAAATTCATTAATAATGCATTTTTAGGTTGTGTCTTATAGGTCTTCCATTTTCTCGAAACTAAATAGTACTTTTTGATATCGAAAAAGATTTAATAGTCAATAAAATCCACTACTAATATATTTTTAGGTTATTTCGTTCATTTTCGCTGGGAAATGAATATTTTATAATTAAAAAAGGCCGCGCTAGAAAAAAAATCACAAGTAATGAATTTTTAGGTTATGTCTTATAGGTTTGATATGGATAAATAATGGATAGGATGAGACAGAAAAGACTTTTTTAATCTCTTTTTCTATCTATTTTTCAATCTAAATTCACGTTTATCTTTTACAATACCCTCTTCTCTGTCTCACCTTTTCATTTTTTTTTTTTTTTTTTTTTTTTTTGTTTCTTCTGTTTTCTCTCGACTAAATAGTACTTTTTATGGAAAAAGATTAAAAAGCCAATAAGATTTCCTAATAATGTATTTTTAGGTTATTTCGTTCATTTTCGATGGGAAATGAATATTTTATGTTGGAAAAAGGCTAAAGTTGAAGAAAATCACAAATAATGTATTTCAAGGTCATGTCTTTCCTCGGTGGGAAGTAAATATTTTATAGCGGAAAAAGGCTAAGCGAGAAATAGGTGCGTTTTTCAACTATCAATAAATGACACATGAATTGTAGGTTATATCATTCTCTCTGCACATACAAAATGTCAAAACTATGCCATTTGTAAAAATGGAGTCGTTAACGACGCAACAACGCGTTTTGATAGTGCAAACTTACTACGAAAACGGTAGGTCTACAAAAGAAGCATTTCGCAAACTTCGGACAAGTTTCGGTCGACATGGACGTCCATCAGAGTCCGGAATTCGGAAGATTATTACTCGTTTTGAGGAAACTGGTTCAGTGGAAGGTCGTAGAGAATATGAACATGCTCGTCCAGTTCGTACTCGAGAAGCAATAACCGCTGTGAGTGAAAGCGTCCGTGACGAGCCAAGCACATCCACCAGGCGCCGTTCTCAGGAATTGGGCATTTCCCGAACCAGTTTATGCCGGATTTTACACCAGGATCTTCATTTGCATCCATACAAAATTCAATTAACGCAAGAATTGAAGCCGCTAGACCATCAACAACGCCGTGTCTTCGCTGATTGGATGATCGGGAAAAATGAGGGTTTTTCATCCAAAATCATCTTTTCTGATGAGGCTCATTTTCACCTCAGTGAACACGTGAACAAACACAACTGTCGCATCTGGGGATCAGAAAATCCACACGGAATTAACCAGAGATCACTTCATGATGCAAAAGTTACTGTATGGTGCTTGATATCATTTTTCATGCATAAATGGCATGTAAGCATCTTTCATTTTCACTAAACTTTTTTGATTTCACATAAGAAAAAGTGTACTTTTTTCTCAATTTAAAAACGCACTAACAGATGGCCCACCCGTAAAATATGCTAATAATTCAATGTTTAAGGTTCCCTGCTAGAAGCAAAAAGATTGAAAAAGATAGAAATTTGGGGATAGGAAAAGATATCTCTCTCAATGGGTCACTTTGCATCCCTAAAACGCTATCTTTTCTTATCCCTAATCTCAATAACTTTCTATCTTTTTCTCTATCCTTCATCACGAAGGACTCTTATCTTTTTCGATCCATTAGTCTATCTATCCATTACGAATTCCAATCTTTTTCAATCTCTTTCTCTATCCTTCGTGACCGAGGCCTCTTACCTTTTTCTATCCCTTAGTCTATCTATCTATTACGAATTTTAATCTTTTTCAATCACTTTCTTTATCTTTCGTGACCGAAGACTCTTATCTTTTTCTATCACCTAGTCTATCTATCTATTACAAATTTTAATCTTTTACAATCTCTTTCTCTATTCTTCGTGACCGAAGACTTATCTTTTGCTATCCCTTAGTCTAACTATCTATTACAAATTTTAATCTCTTTCAATCTCTTTTTCTATCTTTCGTGACCGAAGACTCTTATCTTTATCTATCCCTTAGTCTATCTATCTATTACTAATTTCAATCTTTTTCAATCTCTTTCTGTATCCTTCGTGACCGAGGACTCTTATCTTTTTCTATCCCTCAAAATTGGGGAGTCCATCGAAAAGTTAAAAAATTCATTAAAAAAATTAATTCGACTTTGACCACGTATCAGAAAGATAACGTGACGTCCATTCTTGTATACCTACATAATTAAAATTAATTTCTCTATCTCACAGTCGATCGACAACTGTGACGAACTTGGAAGAAAACGGTTTGCTAGGCCTCTACTTATAGGCCCGAAGACTGATTTCACTTGTTGGTTACTTTTACCCTCAGCCACCTAGCGTCCCCTGCTGGAATTAAAAAGATATAGATCCTATCTTTTTGAATAATTTTGAATCTTTATGATAGAAAGAGATAGAGAGAATGTATCTTATTCTATCTCTTCATCAATATAAATTCACGTCTATCTTTTTCAACACCGTCTTTTCTATCTCATCCTATCCATTATTTATCCATATCAACTTTTTTTTATCTCACTGTCAATCTGAATTTCCGTCTATCTTTTTTAATCTCCTTTTCTTTATTTCATCCTCTTCTACGTTTATCAACGTCAATCTCTTTCTATCTATTTTTCAATCTGAATTCACGTCTATCTTTTTCAATACCCTGTTCTCTATCTCATCCTATCCTGCATCTATCCACGTCAATATTTTTCTATCCCTAAATCAATCTACATTCCATCTATCTTTTTCAATATCGTCTCCCCTATCTTACTGTATCACACATCTATCAACGGCAATCTTTTTCTATCTATTTTTCAATCTAAATTCACGTTTATCTTTTACAATACCCTCTTCTCTGTCTCACCTTTTCATTTTTCTACCCACCTCAATCTTTTTCTATCCCTTTGTCAATCTAAATTCACGTCTATCTTTTTCAATATCCTTTTCCCTATCTCTTTGTATCATACATCTATCAACGTCTATCTTTTTCTATCTATTTTTCAATCTGAATTCACGTCTATCTTTTCCAATACCCTCTTCTCTATCTCATCCCATCCTTTACCTATCCACGTCAATATTTTTCTATCCCTAAATTAATCCAAATTTCCATCCATATTTTTCAATCTCCTCTTCCCTATCTCATTGTATCATATATCTATCAACGGCAATCTTTTTCTATCTATTTTTCAATCTGAATTCATGGCTATCTTCTTCCATACCCTCTTCTCTATCTCATCCTATCCTTTATCTATCCACATCAATATTTTTCTATCTCTGAATTAATCTAAATTTCCATCTATCTTTTTCAATTCCTCCTCCCTATCTCAATGTATCATACATCTATCAAAGTCTATCTTTCTCTATCTATTTTACGATATAAATTCACGTCTATCTTATTCAATACCCTTTTCTCTATCTTTTCTCTAGATAGGGAAAAGGAGATTGAAGAAGATAACGGTAGTTTAGATTGATAGAGAGATAGACAAATATTGACGTTGATAGAAGCAGGATATGATAAGATTGAGAAAAGGAGATTGAAAAAGAAAGACGTGAATTTATATAGACAAAAAAGATCAAAAAAGATTGACGTCGATAGAAGCAGGATAGGATGAGATAGAGAAAAGGAGATTGGAAAAGAAAGACGTGCATTTATGTAGACAGAAAGATAGCAAAAGATTGACGTCGATAGAAGCAGGATAGGATGAGATAGAGAAAAGGAGATTCGAAAAGAAAGACGTGGATTTATATAGACAAAAAGATAGCAAAAGATTGACGTCGATAGAAGCAGGATAGGATGAGATAAACAAAAGGAGATTGGAAAAGAAAAAGGTGAATTTATATAGACATAAATATAGAAAAAGATTGACGTCGACAGAAGCAGGGTAGGATGAGATAGATAAAAGGAGATTGGAAAAGAAAGACGTGAATTTATATAGACAAAAAGATAGAAAAAGATTGACGCGTATAGATTGAGGATAAGAAAAGATAGGGGAGAGGAGATTGAAAAAGATAACGGTAGTTTAGATTGATAGAGAAGTAGAAAAAATTGACGTTGATAGAAGTAGGATAGGATGAGATAGAGAAAAGGAGATTGGAAAAGAAAGACGCGAATTTATATAGGCAAAAAGATAGAAAAAGATTGACGCGGATAGATCGAGGATAAGAAGAGATATGGAAGAGGGGATTGTAAAAGATAAAGGGAGTTTAGATTGATTGAGAGATAAAAAAATATTGACGTTGATAGAAGGAGGATAGGATGAGATAGAGAAAAGGAGATTGGAAAAGAAAGACGTGAATTTATATAGACAAAAAGATAGAAAAAGATTCACGCGGATGGATCGAGGATAAGAAGAGATAGGAAAAAGGAGATTGAAAAAGATAACAGGAGTTTATATTGATAGAGAGGTAGAAAAAGATTGACGCGGATAGATAAAGTATAGGATGAGATAGAAAAGAGAGGATTGAAAAAGATAGACGCGAATTTAGATTGACGAAGAGATAGAATGGGATACATTTTCTCTATCTTTTTCGATCATAAAGATTGAAAATGATTCAAAAGGATAGGATCTCTATCTTTTTACTTCCAGAAGGGTTATGTCCTCCCTTTTCAATGAGAAATGAATTGTCACGGAAAAGGGCTAAGGTTGTATAAAACTTGACACGTAATGCATTTTTAGGTTATGTCTTATAGGTCTTCCATTTTCTCTCCGCCAAATAGTACTTTTTTATGTCGAAAAAGATTGAATAGCCAATAAAATTCACTACTTCTTGTCATTTTTACAACCTTGATCCGCTAATTTCAGCGAGGATGTGTAAATCTGTGTGTAAACAATGTTGTATATTTTTGAAATCTTAACTGAAATGTAAACTTTTCCTACTGCCGTTAAAGCCTTTTGTACTATGCTTTTTATTTTAAAACCCTGGTGGAACAGAGGTCTATTGAGATCTGAAGTCTTGGGTGCGTTAGTGTCGCGAACTCGCGAAACCAAGTAGCATTTTTAAGTTGAATTTTAATATGTGCTTAAAAACAATTTTACCATTGTTTCTACTAGTTTTAAACAGTTAGTGGATACAAAAAATAAAGATTTATCAGAAACCAAGTGTTTTAAATAGAATTTCAATCGTATTTAGTGAAAAAACACATTTCCTGTTGAAACTGTTTTGCCAAGAAAACAATTATTTTACTATGTCATGTAAGTTTCAACACACTATAAGCTACAATGAACTTTAATTAATACATATAGCAAAAAAATTGATTCAAAATATGCAAAAAATATGAATTATAGACGTTCAGAAATGAAATACGAATTCTAACCTAACTTTTAGGTTAGAATTTTTTAGATAGTAAATATTTCATGTATAAATTGATAAAAATGTATTTTAAGTTCATTTGTTTATTATGATGAGTTAATTAAAGCTGAAATGATGAATCAGTACATTTCATTAGTCATAAAATATTATTTTTATTGAACAATTGCATATTTTATTTGTCACATAGTCTTTCCCTACTAAAAAAAGTCAGGAATCGTCACGAATGGTCAAAAGTTCTGACGATTCCTGAACATCCTGACCATTCCTGACGAGTCTGACTATTTCTAAAGATATGCTCATTCACACCCTGTCAGGTAGCTCATCGGCTAGGACGATTTCAGATACCTAAACATTTTCCTAAAAAATTTAAAATTAGGATAAATGTAATGTATCTTGTAAAGAGAAAGAGATACGTCCAAACGAACAAAATTTTCAGGTTCACCTTCAGAGTCATTTAATATATAAATATTAATAATTAAATATAAGTAAAAAGAGAATATGCATAAATAAATATAAATAAATAATATACATAACCTGGGAAATATAAAAAGGATGGTGAAATAACAAAAGTGGTCAGAAATGGTCAGAAGTCCTGACTTTTTTCTGACGATTCCTGGCTTATTTTTTAGTAGGGTTTCTTACAAAAAATACTCACATTTGTCCCAAAAATTGGAGTCTCAACATGAAATGACACATCAATATGTAAATATTCTATTTGTCACCTCATTTTATTAGTCTTCTTATATTTTGCGTTCAAGAAAAAATATTAATATGGTTAATTTCAATTATTAACAATTTTATAATTGTACAGAATTGTGCTTTCTGTGTCTTTACTGCATTTAATTTCCCTGATACTCCATCTGTTGATCCAAGCCATTTAAACCAGCTCTGCTTACCGACTTTCATGACTTTTTTTACAACATATGCTTTTCTCTTATATCATAATACGCGCCCGATACATTACAGTCTGAAGATAACCGCGCCTGGGACAAAATATGCTTTGGAGAATCGATGCAAGGGCAGAACTTCACCCTACCTCCAGTTTGTATGCACTCCGTGCCTATAACTAACAGCTTCACATTAATTACTTTTAATCAACATTACGTACACGAAAGGGAGGAGAACAGTCGCTGCGCTGAACGGAATGCGAGCTGTCGTGGGGATAGTCGCGGCGGGGAACGGCAAAAATATCTTGGCGAGCAAGGAGGACCCTGAGGAGGAATATGACGATTTTTTTGAAATTTAAGTTTGCGGAACCCTTAAAAAAATGACGTCAAAGATGGCGGCCGCGAGAAACAAACTTAGCGTAATGATACATGAATAAACTGCTTGACGTCCAGTAAAATTTTCAAAATCTTGTAGAAATACATTCATGAAACACGCGTACACTGTATATTTACTTAAATAAAGTCATAAAAAAAAATTTAATAAACAACTTTAAATGATGTTTTTTCAATTAAAAAATTCTAACTGTGTAATGTTTGCATTTATAGCTTCTAAGCCATAAATTATGTGAAAAAATACTCTAAGTAAATGTTGTAGAGCATATTTTTCTGAAAAAAATGACTTATATTAGAATGTTCTATGGTCAAAATAAATCCATCTAGCACGAATTGAATCACAGGCTGCGTTTTACATTAAATTTTTTCCTCTCGTGAAATTCGAACAGCTCGTCCCTCTTATGAACTTTGAAAGTAAGTTAATTAGTTTAAATCGAATTATTTAGGAAATAAATTCGAAAATGATATTGTTTCTTTGTGAGAAATAATTTTTATTCACGTATTTAAGTATCAGACAAACAAAATATTCACAAGAGGTATCATTTTTGAAATATTATAATTTTGTGGAATTCAATCTCGGAGAAAGATTTTTAAGAATACTACTCTGATGTATTTTTACCACTATTACAATTTTCTTTACAAGGAAAATATCACAGCATTCAAAGTTTAATTTTAAGCAAGTGCATACCAGATTTATGCATGGTGTATTTCCACCACAAGAATAGAACTACTTTTCAAGAAGCTCCATTGCTGTTTCGCCTTCAAAATAATTTGGATGCAGCGTACCATTTCTGTCAAGCCAGCCATAAGCTGTAGGTTGTAGCGATGAAATTTTAGCAGCAACAGCTTGAGTCCATTCATTTAACTGCTACGAACTTCGAAGAATGTGTTGGATCAGCAACGGTCGTGAGGGAAGTAGTTTATCAATGGGAGAATTTTTTTCACTTGCTAGATTGTATCGCAGCGAATTCACATTTTTCGGATAGCTTTGGACTTCTTTTTAGGATCATACATATTAACCGAAAACGTACTTACAAGTTCTCTTGCTTCTTCAATAGGTAAAATATGAAAATTCGAAAGCTGCTGAAGAGGTTTTTTTCACAGTTTTCATAACTAAAAATGCCGTCTTTTTACCAATTCCGGAAAAGAAGGATGTCGTGTCAGAGCCAGTTAGTGCATACATGGCCGTAAGAGCCGATGATACGTTAGGGTTCAGTTTAGTTTTTAAAATGTGAATTGGAATGTACCTTCGCTGATCAACTAAAGAAGATATTTTCCTCGAATAGAACCATAATTGCGGACTTTTTTTGAATTTTTGTAGTGCGAAAAAAGTAGAATGAAAACATCTGGGTCTGGGGATTCCACAATAATTGGACGATTCATTGTCCCTGATGCTTGAATTTGATTCATGTGGAAAATAGGACGCTTGTATGCATCTATGTGATTGGATTCGAAATACACATACTTTCTTAGTACATCGTTTTACCATTATCTGCGGGCTCCTTCTTGTTTAGGATATCAAAATAAGTCGTCGTATCTATCATAAATCATATGAATTTCATCTGTGTCAGCCATACGTCTAATAATTCCTTCCATTCTTAGACAACCTACATCATTAAATGTTCGTAGCGATGTAGTATTCAACCCTTGCAACTCAGCCATTCCATCAACAATAATAGCAGTAAAGTTTGTCGAAATAGGAATTTTAGAATAAATAGATTCTGCTACTTCTTTCTCAAGTACGTGCATCAAATCTGATTTAACTGTTATTCGTATAGAATCGTCTGGTTTGAATAATGTATTTGGAATTGCAGTAAGTGGGTAGCTCAGAACAACAGCCAAATCAATATCATTGCGCTTCGTGGATATGGCAAGTGCTCTTTGATAAACGATTTCTGGTGGAATAGACTTTCTGTACGTCTGCCCATTTATTTTAAATAATTGATTTTTTTAGGTCGCCAAATGTTTTTAGAGATGACTGAGTGATTGGATCGTAGAATTCTTTACGGCTTGAAGGGTTTTCCTGCAGTCGGCTTGAGATAAATTCAAACAACTTATTTTTGCCAACACTCAGTGCATTCAGCAAGCTATTAGAAACTTAAGGCGGTGCCACAATTGCACTGCTTATATTGATGAAGGCATCAGACCGCATTTCAACTGAAAAAGAATCAGACATGTGTGATTTCACATAATTCAGAATGGCAACAACATGATCATCGTCTCTTTTTAATGCCGTTTGTCTTACTCCATCGTGTTCGAATTCTGCGTAAATATTATTTGCATTTTTGCAACCCCTTCGATCTTGCATCGTTGAGGAATAAAAACCAAGTATATTTTGCGTTATAGTCTCTCACTCCTAAATTCATTCATCAATGGAATCAGCAAGTCTTGGGTTTTTTGAGATAGTCTCAAGAAATCATCCCGAACATGTCACATTTGAATAGTCCTTATGAAAATATGTACGATCTTGAAGGAACGAATCAATCAGATGATGACGATAATTTTTTGCTGACCAGTTTGTATTGTTTTCAAACAGTAACTGCGAAAGAACTTAATAAGACAAAGTTAAACCTCTTACTGAGCAGTGAATTTGCTTACCTTCAAGCATTTGGTCAAATGTATTACTCGTATAAACACCTGATTTAGCGAGCATGTTCCTGAGGCCACAATCTCCCCACAACTTTCCTATACATGCTATTGCAACGCCAGAAGTATGAAACCCACCACGTCGAAGAACCGTTCCAATGACCTCCGGAGTTGTCTGCCGGGAAGGGGAGGTGTTACCGCTACTTGGCGCGTCCCCAGGTGGCGGATAGGGGAATGCTCGCTGGAAACAGAGGGTAGGGCTGAAATAAAATAGGCCCCGCGGACCAAACACACCATTGGTGACGGTCGCAGCCCACTGGGAGTGCCCCGAACCATGTACCGTCTTTCCGCCGTCATGGTGTAGGGGCTGCTGTGAGCTTGCTCTGCCGAGGTGTAAGACCGGTTAAACGAAGGCTGGGCCCCATAGAACTGGGGTAGGACTAAAGTCCGAGGGTGTACCCGTTCCCAGCTATTTCAGCCCGCTCCTTCACGAACGATGCGCTGGTGACTACTTTATTATGGCTTATAAGTACGGAAAACGGAGAGGGAGCGAGGAAACGAACGCTGAAGAGGAGCTGGACTTCAGCAACTGCTTCGACGTGGTAGAACGTAGCGAGCGTAAGTCTGATGCTGCTGAGATGAAGAGGTGCTTCGGAGACTCACAGGATCAGCTGAGAATGGAGCACAGGAAGGTACGGTTGTGCCTTAAAAAATAATGGCGATTTGCGAATCGAGGAAGGACACGGATCCGGATCTGATGAAACAAGCGAAGGATGCTAAAAGGACCATGGACTCAGTGGGATACACGGTGAGAGCCCTAAATCGAGAATTTGAGGCTTATGAGGAGAGCATAAATAGGGTTCTCAGAGAGAAGATAGGCAAGGAGCTCAGAGAGAAGTCTTTCTTGGGCTCCACCTTTAAGGAGGAAACGGCTTCCGTCAGCACGCAGACGGGGCGGCAGAAACAGCCGGAGGAAGAGACGGACACGCGCAAGCGGGAGAGGGAAATGACCCTCAGCCTGCACAGCGAATCTGGAGCCGAGAAGCCAGCCCTGAAAAAGACTAGGACCCAGCAAGGTGTCGCCTGTTCTAAGGTTGGCAGGAGGAGGAGGAGCAAGAAGGAGAGGACAGTGGACAAGAAGGAGACTGAGAAGGAGGCGGTGCCACAAGGGGACATTGTGCCCGATAAGGGACAAGGAGCTCCCAAGAAGAAGAAGAGTAGAATCCTCCGAGAGGCCTTGACCATCACGCCAGCCCCGGGGATGAAATGTGCGGATGTCCTGAGGGAAATCCAGAAGAAAGTTAAGCCTGAGGACCATGGCGTGAATGTCAGGTCTATCAGGCAGACGAGGACGGGCGACGTCCTCATCGAGGTGGGTGCCAAGGCGGGGAGGAGCGGCAGCACTTCGGTGATGCCATTTCGGGGGCCCGCGGACAAGGCGCGTGTATCCGACACCTCTTTCTAAGGGCGCAGGTCGTGGTCTACGACTTAGTCGAGACTACGGAGGCTGCTGATGTGAAGGCAGCGGTCAGGGCGGCCCTGGGAGAGCAGCTTGGCTCTCTACTTAGGGTAAGCCTCACCAAAACGAGCAGAAGAGGCTGCATCCTAGCTTTCGTCGAGCTGGATGCAGCCGCTGCTGCCAAAATGGAGAGGATTGCCCGACTGAAGGTGGTTTGGGTGAACTGCCGTGTGAAAGCACATAGCGCCGAAACCCGATGCTACATGTGCCACACTCTGGGGCACTTTACCCGAGAGTGTGCTGCAGAGGGTCGCAGCAAATGCTGCAGGAGATGCCTCAAAGAGGGCCATAAGGCGACGGAGTGCCAGAATCTGGCAATACCCCGCCCGCCGGCTACTGCCAGGGTAAAATAGAAGAAGAAGTCCAAGTTGTCCTGGCTTGGACAAGAGGACAAAGAAAAAAAATAAAAGCAGAAGAAGCCCTATCAGGCAAAGAAACGACACCCCCTGAAGTAATGCGAAAGCGGTTCCGGGGAGATTTCTGCCAAGGAGAACGGGTGGTGGTTTTCAGTGGGTCCCTTGGTGGCATTATTATAATGACGAATATGATTTTGTACAATATATAATTATACGCAATGTATCATTGAATATTGTATATGTCATGGTCATTGTATTTCCACCAGCCCTCGTAAAAAAAATGTCGAAGAACCGTTGATGAAAATTCTTGTGGACTAGCCATTTTGACTTGTTGTGCGAAAGCATATAATTGTTGGTCAAAAGTGTGCACTGAATGACGTCCACAGGATTAAACAAGATCTTGAACTTGTTTGAGAGTTATGTAAACAGTGGCCATGTCACTTGGTTTTACATTGATAGCTGGAATATACTGCGGAACTGTTATAACTTCTCCACCATTAATTGAGATTTTGTTTTCAAACTTATGATGCATCTGCAACATGAATCGATGATGAAATTGTGGAATCACTTGATTATGTTTGAACTTCAGGTACGAATTTCCTCGACGCATCAAGTGAAACCTCATTTGGTAGCGGATAATTTTTGGTAGCTGGAATCTCATCAATGTATCTACTAATTATACCTACAGCTTTATGTGATATTATGTCGTCTCCTAATTCAGATTTCTCGTTTTCTGCATCAATAATTTCAATGGGGGTTTCGACTTTAATTCTATTGTGTAAAAAACTTCCAATCGATAATTTACTCGAACACATAAAATCAGCTTTTCCAGGGTTAGAATGAAAAACAAAATCTGGTCCTGCGATTTTCTGCGATTTACTTTTAATATGCGACCGAATATTTAAGGTGTTTTCAGGTGTTAGGTCTTTGAGGTGAATCATCTTCTCTACTTTGTAAGTTTTGAAAAGATCAAGAAGCAAAATTAAGTTGCCAGCCTCGAACCTTTCTTTATAGACATTAAATGTATCCGCAGCAACTTTATCATGAACTGAAATGTTCACATCTTTTTGTTTTAATAAAGCATCAAGTGCATTTTTAGAAGTGGAATTCTGATAGCACGAGTACAAATGATAACGAGCACGTACTTCGAGTAAGTTAGGTTCAGATTCAACTCCTCCTTGCACTATTGCATTTTTTCTTATTTTTGCAGCTTCAATAACTTTATTTCTTAGGTTCATATAATTTTTCGATACTAGTGAAAATGTATACTTCTTATACAGGAAAATGATAACTTGAAATAAAAGTAACGAAACGTTGAACAAAATCACATTTCAACGTTTTTCTCAAATTTATAGTAAACCTTTATATAAAGTCTGTCCACTCACGCAAATTCATTTATAAAAAGTGAGATTGTGTTAAAAAATGTGACACAATATTTACAGAAAAAAGCGTAATGATTATTACAATCGAACAGTAAAAGAATACTCAAATAACTTCAAACAAAGAGCCTTGTCCTAATATTATCAAACTAATAACAAGAGGTTTACATGAAATTAGTGCAATTGAGCAATTAAACGACTTACAATTAGTTGACAAAGCTTCAACGAAGGAAAGAGTTCAATGTGAAGTAGTACGCGAATCCCGCAAAAACAATTGAATTCGATATTAATTAACATTCGATTGTCTCTTCGGCTTATCCAGTTATCTAAATTAAATATAAATGGTCGATTATGGTATTCAAAGACCACTTAATTAAGTGCAGAGTTAATACAATTTCATATTGAAAGAAAGAATTGTTTTTTAATAAAAACTATAGTATGTTCTAGTTATTCGAATTATTTCACAGAAATTGTACTTTTTGAACTAAACATAGGTCGAAGAAAGTCATATGAGGAAAATTTACTAAAATTATTTGATAAAAATTATTATTTTTAATGCTTATCATTTAAGATCATTTTTGAAGTTAATAACCGTGACGAGCTGTTCAAATTGCACGAGCAGGTAAATGTAATGTACAACGAATCTGCGCTTCAAGTCGTGCTAGACGGTTTAATTTTGACCGTATAACATTCTAATATATAAGTCATTTTTTTCAAAAAAAATATGCTCTATAACATTTACTTAGGGTATTTTTTCATAAAATTCATATTTTAGAAGCTATAAATGCAAACATTACTAAGTTAGAATTTTTTAAATTGGAAAAACGTCATTTAAAGTTGTTTATTGTAAAAAATTATTGTTTTTTATAACTTTATTTACTAAATATAGTGTATGCGTCTCCCATGAATGTATTTCTACAAGATTTTATCAAGAGTCGCAAAAGTCTTGCGGTGTTCCGGACGATTAACGCCCCTCGATCAAATCATAAAAAAATTAAAAAAAAAGAATAGTGTAACCTCGCATCAACCTTGGTTTGCCCTTGAAGTACTGATCGCTCTAATCTGAAACCCTAAATTGCTCCTTATCAAGCCTTTTCCGACAAGGGTGTCAACGAAAGGGATAAGAGCTGTTTACAAAACGTTCAGTTAAAAATTGCGGCGTTAGAACTCATCACCACTTCAAAATACACTGGGAATCCCATTAATGTCGTCCCGAGAATTGTTGCTGCTGCGAGTTCGGGCTAAGAGTGGAGCCCCTCGGGGTGGAAAAAGGGTGTTCAATCAAGCGTGAAACGCTAGCAGCGTAGCGACAATGGGACAGTGCGCGGTTGCGTATGTTGCGTAATATTAGGAAATGGTTCACAGGCCACTGAATGTTTACATTTTGAGCGAGCGAATGTTGTGTTCGCTTTAAGGCAAGGCCATTTGGGAGCATGCCTGAAACCCGACTTAACTAGGATTCCCAGTGTAGCACGCAACCAAATACAGGGTGTTTAATCTTTCCGAGAATAAATCCGACAACCGATATTATATCACTTTTTTTAATCATTAATGATGATTTTCATAAGGAGAGCAATGAATTTTGCATAACCAGTATCCGCGATAGCAGACGATAAGTAATTATTTTCTGATCAGGTACTGATTGTAAAATAACATAATAACTATACTGCCCAGCTATAGGTGACATATGACGAGAGTAGTTAAGTTGTTGAGTTATCAGGCTATGATAACTCAACCTGACTCGATAATGTGAACACACCCGTCACGATTTTAGCTTCCGCTAGCGTAAGTCTAATAAAAATTCATATAGGCCACAATAAAAACTACTAAATTTCTGACCGTGAAAATATCGAAAGTAAATTCCTTTAGAATACAGAGTGTTTTGCAGTGAGGCCACACGGCAGAAGTGAAACTTTGGTGGAATAACTTCGAAATTGTTCGTTAGGAATCATCATGAGTTGCAAGTGTGACTAAATGCAACCGTTGCCGACGTCTTAATACACGATTTTCCAACACCATTCATATCTTAGTGAGAATTTTGCATGTTTAGAAAAAGAAAATTCATGATTTTAAAAACCGCACACAGATATTAACATCAATTATATCATATAATACTGTATTATATTATATTATACTGTATTATATTTCATCACATACTATAATAGCCTATTATAGCGTATCATAATTTATTATTATATTATATTATATTATATTATACTGTATTATATTTCATCACATACTATAATAGCCTATTATAGCGTATCATAATGTATCATGGTGTTTCATAGTGTACCATATAGTAACATAGTGCATCATCATAGTTTATCATAGTGTACCATATAATATCATGGTGCATCATCATAATGTATCATAGTGTATCATCATAGTGTATCGTAGTGTACCATATAGTAGCATAGTGTATTATCATAGTGTATCATAGTGCAACTTGGTACGACATACTGTATATCGTATCATTTAGTATCATAGTGTATGATATTGTTTTGTATTGTATCATATTGTATCATACCGTATGATCTTGTATCATATTGCATCATATTACATAATATTGCCTCATATAAGGTGATAGTGTATCATACCTTATCATATTGTGCCATATTGTATCATATTGTATGACAATGTATCATTTTGTATCATATAGTGTGATGGAGTACCATACTGTATCGTATTCTGTCATATTGTATCGTATTGTGTCATATTGCATTATATTCCATAATATTATATGATATTGTATAACATTGTATTGTATTGTATCATATTGTATGATATTGTTTCGTAATGTATCATATTGTATCATACTGTATGGTAACAAATTGTATCATATAGTGTCGATATTGTATCATACTGTGTCATATTGTATCATATTGCATCATATTGTATCATATTGGATCATATTGTACGATACTGTATCATATTCCATCATATTGTATCACATTGTATGATATTGTATCATATTGTATGATGTTGTATCATATTGTATCATATTTTATAATAGTGTATTATATAGTATGATATTGTATCATATTATTTTATAATGTATCATATTGTATGATGCGTTTTCATGTTTTATCATATTGCGTGATATTGTATGATATTGTATCATATTGTGCTATACGCGGTGCTGTTGCATGACACCTACTGTATAACATTGTATCATATTGTAAGATTCAGTATAATATAGTATGATAATGTATGAAAATATGTTATACTGTATCATAATGCATTATATTGTATCGTAATTAAAAAGGAGAGAGACGAAAGGAGGATGTGGAAGGAGAGAGGGGGTACGGTCATACGGTCGTGAGTTTTTTTTCAATTCACTTCCATCCCAACGACAATTCACTAACGTCTCTAAAGTAGTTTCACTTCAAAAACCCATAACCCAACAACTCAACTCGAGCTGACCCGGTAGGCAAAGATATTTGCACACCAGGCGAAGTACACGCCACGAAGGATTAATAAGAAGTCCGAACTGCCATGGAAAACGTTGTCAAATCTGACAGGAGCAACGGCACCGTAAGTGCCAGGCCTATAAGTAGTGATCTTCTTGTTCTATGTTGGCACTCTACCTGCTTTACTAAAAGCCACGCAGGAATAGTAAGGAATAGTATCCCTGTAAGTGGGTAGTGGGACGAGCGACGTCCAAGAATTCGTTAATGCCGGCCACGAATGAAAACTTGAAAGCAAGATCGTGCACATGCGCACTGGCGGTTGCCATGTCAACGATGTCAACGCGCGTTGGAAATTTTGAACTTGTAAATTGAACGACCATAAACAAACCAACATAACCTACATATGCATCGAGATGTCAAAATATAACATAGGGGAGTGGGTATAACACGTGACTGCGAAAACAGCTCTGCGCATGTGCAAGATCTTGCTTTCAAGTTTTCATTCGTGGCAAGCATTAACGAATTCTTGGACGTCGCTCGTCCCACCTCTGCTTAGCAAACACATAGGGTGATACGACTCCTTACTATTCCTTCGTGCTAAAAGCTTTGTATATTCGACAATGACCAACTTGCGGGAGTGTGTGCTCCACTGAATCTGAAACATAATGTCGGGCAGGACTCAACTGAGCCAACTCACAGGACATGGCTGTCAGTCCGGGTTCCCGACGTACGTAGCAATGCGGCGAAATTCAAAAGATAATGGGACAGCCGCTCCGTGCAGGAGGAACCCTTGGGCAGAAAGGTTCCCCCCGCACAAGGCGGCCGAGGTAAGATTGAAGTGTATTTAGATTTTGAGGTTGGCTTTTTTTTTAATTTTAATGGATGGGTTGGCTAATAATAATTGACAAGAACAAAAGGAGGAGGGCATTTCAAAATTTTTGATAGGGCTTTCTATAGGGTTCGATCTATAGGCTTTGAATCTGGGACAAGCCCATAGAATATGGTATAAGTCTTCGTCGACCTCCAAATCGCAGGGAAATCCTCCAGAAGGTATTATATTTTTCCGTGCAAGGCTAGCGTTCAAGGCATAATGATTGCTTCTCATGTGACATAGGGAGACTATTTACGCTCTAGGGGCAGTGAATGATGAGAACCAGGGTTTTTCTAATGTATTTGTAGTATGGCTGGGTGAAAAGGACACCCACATTTTTCCCTATTTCCGTAAAGTAATAGTGGTGAATTTCATCGAGAGTTTTGTGGGCAGTGCCTAAGAGTTCAGAGAATGGAAAAGCGAATATTTATATATATTATTAATTAATTACTATGCTGCTTCGTTCCCTGAAATATCCTTATGTCCAGGGATCCATACTAGGGAGACTACGCACTTTAGTTTATTTAGAACTGCTAAACGATTTTTAATAATAAAGAGCACGTAAGAATAGAGTATGGCTATGGCTTCAATCGAGAAAGTAGAGTCAAAGTTTGATAGTTTCCACGATCGAGGTAGTTGAGCATCTGGGCATACCAGAACACAAGCAGCTATTGTTTTAGGTATTGACTTTGAACCGTCTGTATAAAAGCGGATGTAGTCGTGGATTTCATTTCCTGCTAGGTCTTAAAAGTGTTGTGTAGGGGAGGGACTTTTTTGGACTAGTCTGCCTTTTTCTGTGTTAATGGTAGTGGAAAGTAGAAGGTCTTCGTACGGAAATTCATACTGAGGGTAGAAACGCACCCTCAGTATGAATTTCCGTACGAAGACCTTCTACTTTCCATTACCATAGTAGTTTTAGTAGCTTTTAGTAAGCTGCCATCATAACGTTGATAGGGGTACTGTACCCGTAACCGACGGCTAATCTTAGACCTTCATTACGAATTTTTTTCAATTTTTTCACAGTATTTATGAGACAAGAAGTTAAAAACATGGAATCCGTATTCTAAACTGCTTCTGATGAGGGAGACATAGACCATCCTAAGGATGATTGGATCTGCACCCCACCAGGTGCCTCTCAAAACCTTTAGGATGTTCAATGTTTTCCTAATTTTATCGCGTAACTATAGTAACTGAAATTGGAAAGAGAATTTGAGCGGGAGATAAGGGTGTTATTTAATGATAGGGTATATGCTGGGCTGGAGGTATCAATATTCCGTCTATTGAAAAGAACCAATTTTGGTTTTTTCAGGACAGACCTCGAGACCTCTTTTTTCTAAAAACACTCCAAGTGCATGGAGGCATTGTTAGAGGGACTGAATACAGATTGTTGGATCAGAAGATCGACAGAAAATGGGAATGTCATGTGCAAATTCAACGATACTGCAATTTTAAGAGTGGGTGAATTTTCCTGGTATAGATGGAGTAATTTATCGGGCCGAGTATACAGCCTTGTAAAAGGCCCACTGTACGGTGTCTAGGGCCCACCAGTTCTCCATTAATTTTGAAATAGACGTTTTTGGAAGATATAGAATTGTATACAAATCTGGCCAATTGCCAGGAGACACCGATTTGTTTAAGGTCTTCAAAAAGAATTTGGGCGATGACGCTAGGAAAAAACATTTCAGATTCAGGAATAGGCCTGCAACAATTTCGCTACTGTCAAAGCCCGAAAGAATTTTGGTTGACAGGATAGCAAGATTATTAGCCCAGGATCTTCTCTTCCTGAAAACGAACGCAGTGGGAGACAGAAGATGTTTGTGTTCCATATACCACGAAAGTCTATTGTGAATGAGCTTTTCCATCACCTTGAACAAGCATGAAGCCAAAGCGATTGGACAAAATTTGCCCAGAGTTGATTTAGGAACGAAAAAAATGAGAAATTCATTCCAAGAGCTTGGAACAGAACCAGATAGGTAAATTTAATTGTAAATTTTGAGAAGAATTGTCTGGACTTGTTCAGGAAGCTGTAATATGATATTGCAGTCAACTATGTCTAAACCTGGGAAGGATTTAGTTTTTAATGAAGCCAGGGCGATGAAAAGTCGGACATCGTGAAAGGGGCCTCTAGGAATTCATTTCTCTGAAAGCTGACGTGATCAGGAAATGAATCGAAGAAGACCGTTGGTGGAAACATTTTCTTCGCTAAAGCGTGGAGGCTTCTGATTTTTTCTTTATCTCCTGAACAGGATGTATTTGCTAGTTGGGTGTATTTATTATCAAAACATTTAATGACACTCCAGGCTCTGGATATTGGGGTAGTTCTATCTAGTGACTCATAAAATTTTCAAGAACTGTTCCTTCGAGCAGTATTGAGTGTGCTCCTCGTTTTTGCTTCTACTCTATTTAGGTTAATGAAGCTTAAATCATTTCTGCATCTACTGAAAGCAGTCAGGGCCTTCTTCCTTTCTCCGTCTGCCGCGTCACAATTTTCATCCCACCAAGGAATCGGAATTCATATTTCGATCTATCAATTGAGAATTAAAAACACTCTCCTTTTGGGATATCGAAATCGACAGGTGAGAATCAAAGGTGGACCAAAAAATTCGCTTAATATTATATTTATGAGAAAAGAATGGGGCAACTGGGGTTGAGACTCTCAGATTTGAAACCACTGGGAAGTGGGCACTGCTTCAGGAGTCGTACCAAACACCCCAAGAGGATATTTTAAAGAGGTTTGGAGATACGAAGGTTAAATCAATGATTGAAGGAGCGCTACCAGACCTAGTATGATAGGTGGGTTCTCCGATATTTAGGGGAATCAAATCTGTTCGGTCTAATGCGGAGCAGAGCTCCAGTCCATTAATGCAATTGTGTGAACTTCCCCAAAGTGAATTATGGCAATTAAAGTCCCCAAAAAATAAAAACTGAGCTGGAGTTTATATTTTTAATAGAGTTAAATTATCTACTTCATGTCTTTGACGTGATAAAGTTATCAGAGGCGGGCACTCTGTAAAAAGAAACAATGAGCAGTTCACCTAAGGAAGTTTCTACTGAGATTGCAAGCGTGTCGAGTTTGTTGTCAAGACTAAGCACAGATGTGACTCTAGACAACGTGATTCCCCTTCTTATCTTTAATTAAAAAATGTTGTTTAGAGTCCGGTTTTCGAAAGGTCTCAGACATAAGTGGGATATCAAAATAGTCTCGGATATATAATAGGTCGCCTTGTTGATTCAAGACACCCCGGCAATTCCACTGGAATTGTCCACCAAGTTGATCAGACGGAGAGGCTGATATGAAAGGTTTTGAGGATGGGGTAGGGGTAAGGGAAAGGAGTAGAGGGAGAGGTGGAGTAGGAGGGAGAGCGGACTTAACCTGTTGATGGAGGGCAAAGCCGTTCGGAAACAGGCTGGGGATTCTACCATTGTTGTGGAGGTGAGAGAAGGATGAATTGGAGCCTCTTCGATATGACAGCTGGGATTGGGCACTCGAAGGAGGAGCCTGCTTGAATTTTGGTTGGTAGTCTGTATGTTTCCATACAGGTGGCAGAGGGGACTTGGATTTATCTGACAAAGTAGGGGTGTCAGTGTCTGGGAGTAAGGGCGTGGGGTCTGGCAACGTGAGCTCGTAGAAGAGGGGGCAGGTGCATCATTAAGCTCTGAGAACATTGAGAAGCTAAATGTTTGAAAGGAGTTAGGAAACGATTGGTTCCAGGATATATAGGTCGACTTGTAATGATGCCATGTATATGGAGGTTCTTTCTGGAAGGGCCGTGCCTTCATAAGTGATCAGGACCGTTTTAGAGGTGATTATTTTAATTTTCTGGGTGTCAGCATCGGTTATTTTTCTGTTGAGTCGAAGAGCTCTAATATTTTGCCTCTCGGTGGTTTTTCCTCTTAATACACCAAGGACCTCGAGATTCTACGATTTTCGATTCGGAGATTTCGTGTGAAATGCCAAGAACAACACCCTGGCACGTCACGAAGCTAGAGGGGACTATAGTAATCAGACCATAAATTTTTTAGGGAGTTTTTCTGATAGGATATTAGCCGCTCTAGATGACTTTGCCATAACCGTTAACTTTCCTAAGCCACTGCCACGGACGTCGTTGATCAGGCCTAGAAAGTGCTTTTGGAGTAAACGACCACAAGTATCAGGGGCAAGATTTTTTTTGCATTTTCTGAACTGGGGTTACGTTAGACGATGATGGGGCATTCCCCTTTTTTAAAAAGGCTGTACCGGAGTTGGGAGGGTTCCATGAGGGATCCATGCCTGACTTGGTTCAACGCTCGAGGCTTTAGGGGGGGGGGCTGTTAGACAATTTTGTATCGGGAATATTTTTATCTGAGGAGGTTGATTCGAAAAACATGTCAGCGATATCCATGCCTTCTGAATCATCGCCTGGAGGGGACAACTGGGACGCTAGATCCATTTTTTTGAAAGAAAAATTCGCGAGCACTCGGAAAACGTGGGCGATTGAGCTTCACCACTTATGGTGCGTTGCTTTTCACTTCCTCTCTTCTTCTTAAATTTCACGAAGATTACCTGGTAACATTCCGCATCTTTGTTCTTACGGAACATAAAAGCTTGCGCGCCATTTTGAGCTACTTGCGAAGGGATATGTGTCAGTGGGTCACTTACCACTTCTGAAAGATTACTTCCCAGACTACTCAGCATTTCATTGCTCGAGGCCATGCCTCAGAAAGGTTGAGTAAAAAAATTCACAATTAAAGAGATTGAGCAACGTACACGACACGTGAAAAATCAAGCACGTGGCTCGCACTTTAAAAATGGCCGATGCCGGCCAGTGACAGGAGGTTACTCATCACAGACCCCAGGCCTGGTTTATTAACCACACCTGGGTGATAATTGTAGCTCCAAGCGCAAAGCGGCTAGAACTAATTTACCTGCAAAGGTAGACTCGTCATGATACTATTTAGAATTAGCACACCGCACTATAAAGTGAGACTGCACAAAAACACATCCGTCTTCGACCGTGGTAGGTTTGTTATCTGAAACAAATTAAGCGAACTGCCGAGTAGAGCAGAACGTCACTTTTCGACGTGATGCCGATATGCGAATGCGGACATCTGAGATAGAAGGGGAAGGGGTATCCACGGTTGGTTATGCGCGGGCACCCCTTCCCCCTCCATACCCGTGACGCGCGGGCTCACATGGGCGGGAATTTTCAAGCTTGGCTTATGGGGAAGTTGTTTATATTTGGAGGTTCGATTTTTTGAAGAATCTAAAAACGTGGGAAACAATCTTAATGGAGGAATTAGCTAGAAATTGATTGCTATAAAATGGTGGTGCACGATTAAGAGCCTTCGAAAGACCCTTCAGGAGACTAGGGCGAAAAGCATTGAATCTGGGGCATTGCTATAGGACGTGTTCAAGGTCTTCGTCTGTTTAAGGGTTGCAAGGGCAACTAGGCGAGTCAATGACGTTCTTAGGGGCTAAGCTAGCTCTGAGCGAGTGGTGATTACTTCTCGTGCCACAAAGGAATACAATCCAATCCCCTTTAAGAAAGAAATTAGCAAACCAAGATTTTCTGCGGGTTTTGTAAAAGTATTTTGTGTAAAAAGTACCGAAACGCTTTCCTCTCGTTTTACAATAGTCTTGGCAAATGTTACTGAGGTGTTCTCTACAGGAGCTGCCAAAGTCCGATGGTCATCGGTCACATCCTCGAGCTCATATTACAATTAAGCGCGGAAAGGGAGGCAAGGCGATTTCTGATTAGGAAGATATAATGAGAATTAATTTTATTGGGGTTGTTTGAAGTGACACTTTCTAAGACACTTAACGAGTCCGTAAAATTAACTAATTTTTTAAACTTATGCTTTATAAATAAATCTAGTATATATAGAATAACTATTGCTTCCTTACAGAAAATTGATGCCGAATAATTGATTTTCCATGAATGTGTAAATCGACCAGCGGGGCTAACCAAGGCGCAGCCCGCAGACTTGCCGTTCGAGACTTTGAGCCGTCCGCATAGAAAATTAAGGATTCTCCAAAATCCTCAATAACATTCTGGAAGAAAGAGTGTAGGTAAGGAGAATTTCGAGTTAGAAAAGCCTATTTGAACATTTATTTGAGGAGAGAAAGTGTGATCACTGTATGGAAATTCAAAGAGGGGGTAGTAGAAAAATCTGCGTATTACAGGCATAAGGTTTCGGGTCTTATTAAAGGCAGGTATGAGTGTAAAAATGTCTGTGACACTACGAGGGTTGTTTTGATGTGTGCTATTTTTTGAGATTGAAGAACATCTTTACGGCATATTTTTTCGCTAGATAACTGAATCGAAATTTAAGGGGGGGGGGCTTACATGTTTCTGATAAAAATACATTTATAGGAGTACTTGTGCTAGAGCCTACGGCTAATCTCAGGGCTTGGTTTCCAATTTTTTCTAGTTTATCAAAAAATGTGTGGTTTTGGAATATGTAAATATGAGAAGCGTAGTCTAAACAACTTCTAATGATAGTGTCATAAATCGTTATAAGAGTATATAGTTGGGCTCCCCACCACACGCCTCTCGAAACTCTTATAATATTTAGGAATTTTCTGAGTGTATCAATTAAATATTTAAAGTCTTCATTGAACTTGAATAAATAATCCAGAATAATTCCTAAAAATTTTACGTACAATGAGGGCTTAATAGTAAAGTTATTAAGATTTAAAGTATATATAGGTTCATCAAAATTCAATTTTATTTGTTTGAAAAGAACTAATTTTCTTTTCGCAGGGCGAATTTGTAATCCGCGTTCCGATAAAAATTCTGCAAATGCAATTAAGCATTGTTGCACGGATTTGATGCAAAGTGCGGGGTCACTGGATATAAATAAAAATATTATTAAAAAAAAATTGATTAGCAGTTCGAACTCGAAAGTTCATTGCCTCACTACCCGATTCGGGTAGTGTTTCTAGGTGGATATTTACTACCAATGTAGGCCCACCACACCCACGACGGGCCAACAGCACGCAGTATTCCTGAACGGTCACCCATCCAAGTACTAACCGCGCTCAACAATGCTTAACTTCAGTGATCTTATGAGAACTGGTGTTTTCAGCGTGGTATCGCCGTTGGAAAATAAAAATACTATATCATCTGCAAATTCGAATATGATAGACCCCGG
The DNA here is from genome assembly GCA_932195095.1 of Andricus curvator. Classification (NCBI taxonomy): domain Eukaryota; kingdom Metazoa; phylum Arthropoda; class Insecta; order Hymenoptera; family Cynipidae; genus Andricus; species Andricus curvator. The sequence continues at coordinate 37,823 of CAKNYM010039993.1, forward strand.
CGGCAAAAGTCGATGGAGCTCGTGAGTATAAACTGAATACATTATAAGGCTCAAAATGCAGCCCTGGGGAAGAACCACTGTGCTTGCTCTAGGTCCAACCAATTTAGATATTGAAATGAATGTTCTTGCACGAAATAGAGTTGTAAACAAATTTAGATACATTTTTAGGTACACCTAAATCTTTGCGATCTCCCGCCAAAAATTGGGGGATTACGCTGGGAAAGGCCCCTCTGAGGTCTAAAAGAGACCCGCTGTGACCTCACCCTTGACGAAACCCGTTCAAATTCCCGTGCAAAGTAAATCCAGATTATTTGCGCAAGATTTAATTTTTCGGAAACCGAATTGTGTAGGTGAGAGATGAAAGTTATGCTTACAGTACCAATTAAGTCTATTGTAAATTAGTTTGTCTATTAACTTAAATAAACTGTAGGCTAAGGATATAGGCCTAAATGTGTCTGGCGTTGACTTGGGAATGATATTATTATCAATTTTATCTAGTCTGAGAGAAGATTTAATTTTTAAGGAAGAAATGGCTATAGTAAGTTAATTTTCGGTGAATGGTGCCTCAAGGAACTGGTTGGTCCTAAAGTTACTGGGAAACTTATCATGGAAGACAGTATAAGGAAACCATCTCAACTTCAAGATCATGTAGTTTTCAAATCACGCTACTATCTGCCGAGCAAGACGACGCACATTAGGGCAAAATGGATAAAATTCTAGCCTCGATCCAATTCTCAACGAATTTAAAAAAAAAATGCTAAATACTTGGAAGAGAGCCTACTAACACATACATCTGCTATAATTGTTACATATTGATTCCTTAAAAAAATTAAACAGGCTTGAAAACTAAACGAACAAATTGCAAAAATCAAAAAAATTAAGACATCGAACCGTAAATCATGAAAAAAGAAAAAAATACCTAAATTAGTATTTTTCATGGAATTCATAGAATTAATGGAATTCACGGAATTCATGAAATTCGACGAATTCACGGGTTTCACGGAATGCACGCAATTCAAGAATTTCATGGAATTCACGAAATTCATGGAATCACGGAATTCATGGAATTCACGGAATTCATGCAATTCACGGAATTCATGCAATTCACGGAATTCATGCAATTAACGGATTTCATGCAATTCACGGAAAACCCTTTTGCAGATATTTTCTGCGATTCTTCATCCCGCAGAAGAGACCCTGTAAACGAAAACGAAAAGGTTATACCTCTTCTAATTGCAATTGCCAAACCACCATGGTTATTGGCAGCCCAATCAGCTCTAATGATGTTATAATCTCTATTTATTGAGAATGACTTGTCAGGCTTTAGAAATGTTTCACAAAGTAACAGGATGTCAAAGTCCTTCGAAATAGTCGCGAAATCACTTTTTTGTTAGTTACACCGCGACAGTTCCATTGCATAATTCACAAACCATCGACCTGCGCTATACTAAGACTGTAAAAGATTTTAAGAGAGAGAGGACATACTTGCCGAAAGGGGGTTAAATAAGTTGTGGCATTCCTCTGTTTTGGGGAATTACCAGAGGAAAGAACGCTAATGAGATTAGTGAGCATTAAATGTAGACTGCAAACAATTGAGCCGCTGGATAGTGTAAGGGCATATAAAATTCACATGGTCGTTCCGGTTGGCCCCTGTTGTCTTTAAAATCGATTTTGAAAATTGAATTTTTGAAATATACAGCTTTGTAGGAAATTTCATGGCGCATCTTTTATCCTGTTTCAAAAAAGTTGTATCTTTTACTGTTTCTGAAAGAAAGTGAAAAA
>CAKNYM010039993.1:40004-63998 GCA_932195095.1 Andricus curvator
TTTTTCACTTTCTTTCAGAAACAGTAAAAGATACAACTTTTTTGAAAGAGCATAAAAGATGCGCCATGAAATTTCCTACAAAGCTGTATGTTTCAAAAATTTAATTTTCAAAATCGATTTTAAAGACAACAGGGGTCAACCGGAACGACCATGTGAATTTTAGATGCCCTTACACTATCCAGCGGCTCAATTGTAAGTAACTTCGAATGAGTCGAAGTAGAATAAGATTGTGGGGGAGGGTTACAATTCTAATTGTTTGTAGAGTCTGGGTAGTCAGGGGAAGGAGAGGTTTTCCTTTGTTTGTTACGTGCCCATAAAGGGTATAGAGCAAAGTCATTGGGGAGGGAGCTTGGCACTCTTGTGTTATGTAGGGTTGAGAAGGAAGGGTAGAGAGCTGAGTTCCTGCGAGGACTGGCGGATTCAGACACTTGTGACTGTTTGTTCTCATATTCCCTAGGGTTCTTGAGGGGGAGGAGAATTGACTGAGCTGAGGGTGGTAGCTGTGTTGGCAGAGGTGCGCAAGGCTTCTGAGAAAGCCTACGGTGGAGAATACGGGGGAGGAATCGGGGGAGGAACCTTTCTGAGTCCGGGGTAGTTGTTAGCGTTGAAGTGAGAATCATTATGAGGTTGCCTATCGAATTTCCTGGGCCTGAAGATGGTTCTTGCCTCTACGTATATTAGGCTGTTGTGAATGGCATAGGAGCGAAAGTCCCTTTTGTATATGTATTCCGGGAATTCTCTAGAATTTGGGACGTGGGGCCCTGAGCAGTACACGCACTTAGGGGGTCCATTCGCGTTAGGGCAGTGGGAAGAAACGGTATCAGCGTCAAGATCACCTCAACGTTTGCAGCGAGCTTTCGAGCGGCATTGCTTTGTAATATATCCATATCGGAGACACTTCCAGCAGATTTTAACCGGTGAGACGTAAGGTTCAATGCTCGTTGAGGCATTGTAAATGGCGACGTTTTCCGGGAGGGTTCTACCTTTGAAGGTTAGCAAAATGAAGCGCGAGGGGACGTAGGAAACTTTGCTGATATCTTTGTCAAAACCTTTTCTGTCAAGAGGACGGACATCTACAATCTTAATCGATTAGGTATTACTGAGGATAACTAGGTTGTCTTTTATTTCATTATCTGATAGTTCAAGAGGGATACAACAAATGACACCCTGGCAGGTGACAAAATATGATGGGATGGAGGCCCTCAAACCCAATGCTCTCAAGGGATTTGTCGCTTAAAATAATATTGGCTTCGCGGGCTGATCTTACCATGACTGACAGTTTACCGAATCCAAAGCTTTTAACGTCTACAATGGAATTCTTGTACGCATTGTTACGGAGTTTCGCGTATTTGAAACTATACAAATCTTTATTCGCGAGGTCAGAATTAGCAAGCCATTCTATAAGCACCTTACACAGACCCCATTGTGTTCCTCCGTATAGATATTCGGGAGTAGGCTGGGTGCGAGGGCGTCTATTGGATCCACCACCCGGCAGGCTGTCCCTGAATGGCTGTTGTCTGTCGTTAGTCTGTGTTTCGTCGGTAGTCTGTATTCTGATATTCGTGTTAGTATTATTGAGGTCAGAATGGTTTGGAATGTCACTGTCCTCTGTCTTGTGTTGTTTCGATTTCCTCATGTTAATCAGGCATTCGGCGCCTTTAAAAACTTCTGAGGTCCGTTTTCTAATGGGGTCGATGTTTCTATTACTAACCAGATGGTCTAGTGGGTCCTTGATTGAGGCCATCCCTCCGTCTAGGGAAGCTCCCGCGCAAAAATGTGAGCCCACGCGCGGCTCGCCGGCCGCCTTAGAGGTTATGCTGTTTGAAAGCAGAGCTGTTCTTTAGCACCCAGGCAATAGAAACAAAAAACAGATGGCTTCTTGATAACAATCAAGAATTCGAATTCCCGTGGGGAGGCCACACTCAATGGGAGAGAGTGCCCGCACACAGAAGACTCGGAAAACTCACTTCGCAATCAAAACATATCTCCCTATAAGTGGTAATCACTAGGGTGGTCCAAATTTATACCTGTAAAAATTCAACTTTCGATTTTTGGTGATAACCCCCCCCCCCCTCCCCATTTTGTTCGTCTTCCGGAAAAAGAAATTCTGTAATTTTTTTTTTCAACATTAACAACCCGTGCCCTCGGGCTTTTGAAATTAACATGGGGTTTTAAATGGGAAAAGCTCGATTATCAAAAAAATGGAAAAAAGAAGTACATGTTATAAACTTTCTGTGAATTAAAGTATAGTCACTTCTTGAGGAGTATTCAAGGAATAATTTCCACCCAATAACTTTTAATTTTGACACTCCAAATCCTCTTTTATTGTGCCCGGAAAATGCCCTACAAATTGCGAAATAGCAGTTTTCTATCAAATTCATGCTAAAGACGGTATTTTTTGAAATTTTTTCAACAATAATTATTTTTAATCGATAAGTCACGAGTTTTGAAGTATATTTTAAATAATTTTAATTGTTTAAACAATTATTATTTCTTCGAACAATTTTTTTCCCCCTGTAAATCGTGAAAAGTTATTATCTTTCGGGATAAATGATACAAATTTGATGAATTTCAAGAGTATTAGTTCTTGTTTAACATATTTGGTAATTATTTAAACAATTTTCATTTGTTTAAACAATTTTTTCTTCCAAAAATCGTAAAAAGTTATTATTTTCTAGAAATATATACCCAATTAAAGAATGTTGACAGAAATATATTCTTAAAGGATATTTGGTGATTACTTAAACAATTTTTATTTGATTAAATAATTTTTCCTTCCGTAAAGCGAGAAAAGATGTTGAGAGTAATATTTTTTCTAAAGGATATTCAGCAATTTTCTAAACAATTGTAATTTGTTGAAACAATTTTCATTTGTTTAAAGAATTTGCATTTGTTTATACAATGTTTTCTCTGTAAATCGTTATTGTTTTCTGTAATTAATGACACAATTAACGAATCTTAAAAGTAATATTTGTTTGCTGAAGATATTTTGCAATTATTTAAACAACTGTTAATCATTCACTTGCGACTGTTCATAGGAAAGGTGGAGAAAAGTCTAGATTTTTCGAATCTCTCACACTATGTCGCTTAATATTCAGTATTTCCTTATCTCAGAACGTATACCCTATATTGTTTAAACAATAATAATTTGTTTAGAAAATGTAAATCAACTGCTCTAAGTAAAGTATAGTGTTTTTTTTTCTTTTAAAATCACCCCCGTAGATAATTGGAATCTGCGAACTGAAAATAATTTACATGTAGATATTTCCTAAAGTATATATAGTTTTTTTCTTTAAATCACTCCCGTAGATAATTAAAATCTGTGAACTGAAATTAATTTTCCTGTAAATATTTCCTAAAGTATATATTTTTTTTAAATCACCCCCGTAGATAATTGGAATTTGTCAACTAAAAATAATTTGCATGTAGATATTTCCTAAAGTATATGAATGAAACAGAACAAAAAAGTAATTTTTGAAATTATAAATTTCTTTCAAGTATAGGATTAAAATGTTAAGTGTAGAGTTATAACTATTCACAACAGACTGAAAAAATGGTTTATATTAATGATTATTAATTGTTTAAATAATTTCAAAATATCTTAAGCAAAAAAATATTATTCTTTAAAATTCGTTAATTCTGTCATTAATTGTTGAAAAGAATAAATTTTCACGATTTACAGACAAAATTTGTTTAAAAAAATAAAGATTGTTTAAACAAATAAAAATTGTTTAAATAATTACCAAATATCCTTCAAAAATATATTGCTTTGAACATTTTTTAATTGTGTATAATAATAACCTAATGGACATAATTTATTTTCAAAAGCTGTGTCACTTGTGCCAACCGCGATACCACTCTGAAAACAACAGATCTCGTAAGATCACTGAAGTTAAGCATTGTTGGGCGCGGTTAGTACTTGGATGGGTGACCGTTCAGGAATACTGCGTTGTTGTTGGCCCGTCGTGGGTGTGGTGGGTCCACATTGGTAGTAAATATCCACCTAGAAACACTACACGAATCGGGTAGTGAGGCAATGAACTTTCGAGTTCGAACTGCTAGTCAATGTATGTATGTGTCACTTGTACTTTGCCGTGCGCATGAAGAGGACACGTCGCCCTTGCATACGAACAAGCAGACATCACTATGGGTCACAGGCTTTGAGCATAGCCGTTGATGCTATTATGTAGTACTCTCGCAGACGAACACGACTGTGATGTCCACTTTTCCTAATGGAATAGAAACGTTTTGAGTAATTTTGATGTGAAGTTTTAGATTGAATGGTAACTTTCGGTATTTTTTTTCAATGTTATTTTATTGGAAATGTGTATTGGGGGGTTTTTTGGCATAAGAAACCCGATTCTGAGGTTTATTTTGCAATAAAATTAGGTTTTGTTCATTTTTTATACAATTTTTATTTGTAATTTTCGATAAATTAACGACCTAAAAGATAAGTAATAATAACATGTTATATTTACAGTACAAGTCCGATAAGTTGCCGTCCGATAAGTGTACACTCTCCTTAAAACGTCATCACACGCACCCCAGCGGACACTGTTATATAACTGTGACGTAACAGTTCTAGAATGGAAAATAACAGGTTCTGTAACAGGTTAAGAAAATACTTAGACCATGGTCCGAGTAATGTCGTCCCCACATGGATGTAGCAGTTCTATAACGCTGTTACAGAACCATGTTCTGTCAAGAGATCTGGAATAATTCTGGAACAGCGTTATATGTAAAAAAATATATTTAGAACAATTTAGGAACAGTGTTACAAAATAACCATGTTCTGTCATAGTGCCGTAACACATATGTAACAGTGTTACGATGTAAATTTGTTCTGTAATCGTTCTGTAACAATTCTGGAACAGCGTTATATGTGAACAAGTATTTTCAGAAAAATTTAGGAACAGGGTTACAGAGTAACATTGTTCTGTAATAGTGACGTGACACATATGTAACAGTGTTACAATGTAAATTTGTTCTATAATCGTTCTGTAACAATTCTGGAACCGCGTTATATGTCAAAAAGTATTTTTAGAATCATTTAGGAACAGGGTTACAGAGGAACATTGTTCTGTAATAACGCCGTAATACAAATATAACAGTGTTACGATGTAAATTTGTTCTGTAACAATTCTGGAACAGCGTTATATTTCAAAAAGTATTTTTAGAACAATTTAGGAACAGGGTTACAAAGGAACATTACTCTGTAATAGTGCCATAACACATATGTGACAGTGTTACGATGTAAATTTGTTTCGTAATCGTTCTGTAACAATTCTGGAACAGCGGTATATTTCTAAAAGGATTTTTAGAACAATTTAGGAACAGGGTTACAGAGGAAAATTGTTCTGTAATAATGCCGTAACACATATGTAACAGTGTTACGATGTAAATTTGTTCTGTGATCGTTCTGTAACAATTCCATAACAGTGTTACAAGGATATGTAACAAAAAAATGTTTTTTGTATTATTTCTGCACTTAGTTTATATTTTAAATAAAAAAATTTCAAGCAAGATCCTCTATACATATAATCACACGCTTCAACCCGTTGAAAAATCACACTCGCTGGGGATTCGAACCCTACCTAAACTACCTAACTCGAATGTACTTAGCCGATGCCTTAGCCAATTGCGCTATCGAACCGCTTGAACGTTCATGAAAAAATCTCGGCCATGATTTTTCGCTGAAAAAGCTAGGGTAATCTCAGGAATATATTCATTATTTTTTGATTTTAGACATTGTTCCCTATTGTCGGCACAACGGGCACAACGGCCAGAACAATGTGACCTGTATTTTCAGTTCTTGGAACACGTGTGACATTCTAGTGACATAACAGTTCCATCACTCTGTTCTATATTAGTTTGTTCACAGAATTCTAGAACTGTTACATATCCTTACAGTAACAGCGTTACAGAACAATGTGACCTTTATGTTCCGTTCTTCAAACACGTGTGACATTTTAGTGACATAATAGTTCTATCAGTCTGTTCTATATTAGTTACATCACAGAATTCTAGAACTGTTACATATCCTTACAGTAACAGCGTTACAGAACAATATGACCTTCATGTTCCGTTCTTGGAACACTTGCGACATTCTAGTGACATAACAGTTCTATCACTCTGTTCTATATTAGTTACGTAACAGAATTCCAGAACTGTTACGTATCCTTACAGTAACAGCGTTACAGAACAGTGTGACCTTTATGTTCTGTAATTGTTATGGCACACGATTGTAACAATGTTATATATAAATGTTCCCTTTTTGTTATGTAACATTTACAGAACGTGTCCGCTGGGACGGCACGCACACTAATTGGGGTTCTCCCACTACGTGTGCTATTTTTGCTTATGATTTGCGCATTATTCTTACGCATGCGCGCACCTAATATCGTGCTACTAGAAGGGGCATCCGATAAGTCCGCAATTCCTGGAATTTTCCGCCCCTACAGCCCCGAAATGAGAAACTTTTTGGACTTCTACTGAAAGATATGTTAAGATGGTTTGGGCATATTGAGAGAACGGAAGATAACGACTGACGAAACAAATGTATCAAGGTAAATTAAATGGCAGCATGCCCAGAGGCAGACTGCAGATAGAATGGTGAGAATGTGTGAATAAGGCCCTAATTCGAAGAGACATAAAAAGCCATAGAAACACAAGAGCTTGCATGAGAAAATGCATATAGAGGTGAAGGAAGCTAAAAAAGAGGTATGCCAAGACAGAAAAGTGTGGCGACAAATAGTTTATAAGAAATGCATGAGGAAGAGTGTCAGTGGAGTAAATGACGCCTGAAACAAAAGACCTTGGATACTGATAGGCCTGAGTAGGGAGCTTTACATGATGACTTTGTGAGGCTCTTCACCTGGGGAGATCGCTAGAGAGATTGATCCACCGTTCCGCTTTCTCCCTCCCCCTCTCCGCGACGCACCGCTCGACACCAGGCCACGCGCTGTTGGCCGTCGTGGCTTGTGGAAAATTCCCTCCCCGTCAGTTTCACTACCAGCACTGCCAGTACTCTCGCTGCCCACCTCCCGCTCTGCCGCCGGTAACTGGGACCTCTCCATGCAGTACCTTCCGCAACCGACAGATGTCTCTGCAGAATGCTGGCGTCTTTCGCCGCCAAATTTTCCTTTTATTTCCCTTTTTTTTCTTTTTCTTCAATTCCTCACAGTCCCTGCAGACACCCCTTTCTCTCCCTTAACATCCCCTAACTCTGCGAGAACCACCCTCTTGACCCCTCGAAAGCCCAGGACTCCTGACTACGAACTCCCCCGATTACTTGCCAACCTAACCTCTTTTTCCCTATCTAACTAAATCCCACCTCACACCCACGCTGAAACTTACTTTTTATCTCCCCAATTCACCCCATACAACCCTACTCACCTCCTCGGCTTCCACCCTCACACTCCACTCACACCTTCCACACAAATTCCGTAAAATCCTCTCTTATCTTATTATTATTTATATCTTTAGGCCATTAATTTATCGAAAATTACAAATAAAAACTGTAAAAAGAGACTGAAAGTTACCATTCAATCTAAAACTTCACATCAAAATTACTCAAAATGTTTCTATTCAATTAGGAAAAATGGACATCACAGTCGTATTCGTCTGCGAGAGTACTCTATAATGGCATACGCAGCTATGCTCAAAGCCTGTGACACATAGCGATGGCTCCTTGTAAGTGAAGAGTGATTACTACTTACAGGCCTGGCACTTACGATGCTACACTGTAGGTCAAATTGCATTTTTCTGGTTTAAAATCTAATATAACGAGAAAGAATAGAGATAACTCAACAAATATATTTTTTTAAATAAACTTCATGTTACGTGGATTAAAGGAAAATATGTAATAATGCCTACATTGCTTATTGTAGGGGTTGAAGTAAAGGTTGAAGTTGAGCATGTTTAAAAAATCGATGACCTTTTGCTTTTCTTTTTGCTGAATCTCAAAGGGAAATCATGATATCAATACCAATTTTTTTTAAATTGTAGTAAATGTAATGCAGATTAAGGCCAAAATTATTAGGATACCATCAATCCCTAAATTAGGGGTTGAAATAAGGGGTAAGTGGCTAAAAATAAGAAAATTCGCTGAAAAACATTGTAAAGGGTTTTCGTGGGTGGTAAAAACGATTCTAATAACCATTTCTTCAAAATCACCAACTGTATGGATGGTCTCTCGCTATCATTCTCCTTTCTAGGGGTGGAAATGGACAGCGAGAATCTGAAAACGCGAAATATCGCATAATATAATTGCAAATGGTTTTCGTGGGTGTTGAATATCATTTCGACAACCATTTCTGCATTATTCTCTGCTGTGTGGATGGTCCCTCGTTCTCCCCACTCTAGGGAATATTCGAAGAAGGCAATCTGAAGACTTTATATTTTTTCGTGACTTGACCTTAACAGTTAAATATATGTCATTTGAAATTCTATTCTGCGATATTTCGCGTTTTCAGATTCTCGCTGTCCATTTCCACCCCTAGAAAGGAGAATGATAGCGAGAGACCATCCATACAGTTGGTGATTTTGAAGAAATGGTTATTAGAATCGTTACTACCACCCACGAAAACCCTTTACAATGTTTTTCAGCGAATTTTCTGATTTTTAGCCACTTACCCCTTATTTCAACCCCTAATTTAGGGATTGATGGTATCCTAATAATTTTTGCCTTAATCTGCATTACATTTACTACAATTAGAAAAAAAATTGGTTTTGATATCATGATTTCCCTTTGAGATTCAGCAAAAAGAAAAGCAAAGGTCATCGATTTTTTAAACATGTTCAACTTCACCCCTTACTTCAACCCCTACAATAAACAATGTAGGCATTCTTACATATTTTCCTTTAATCCACGTAACATGAACTTTATTTTTTTTTAAATGTGTTGAGTTATCTCTATTCTTTCTCGTTATATTAGATTTTAAACCACAAAAATGCAATTTGACCAATAGTGTGCCATTGCTCCTGCCAAAACGCATGCACAGAGATCGATCTCCTATTTATTCCTTCATGGTATATGCTTCTCTTCAAAAGTTACCTTCTCGATCAGAAGGCTTTAATAGAATAAAATTAAAAATGTAAGACTCTAACGTAAAAGCAGAGATAATTCTATTAATTTTAATACCTGATTTTCCCTTTAGGTTTCAATGTACAAAAATAGAATAGGTTATCTCAAAAATATAATTTCCGGCTATTCACATAGCGTTAATGACATCTCTCTGCTATTCCATCAAGCAGGTTAGATTTGAAGTGTATTTAATTCACTCTAATTCCTTCACGAAATGTGTGCATAAAATTGTTTAAATGATCTATTTTGGAATATAAGTTAGGAAGGGTCTATTTAAATGAATTCAAGTTCGCACTGCGGAGGGATCAAGTGATTTGAATTCAAGAAATTTAAATTGGTTTTTATATGTAATGTATTATCCTCAATTTGAATAATGAACTGAATTGAGTGCAATACATTTTGTGATACCTAAATTCCAATTATAATTAATATATTTTTGAAAAATCAGTTATCTTAAATAAATTGAAGATTTTAATGAAATGTAGATGAAATAAATTTTCACATGACTTTAATAATTATACATGCATAGTATTAATAAATAATTTACTAATTGTCAATAATTTGTATGTAAATTCGATTGATTTAACTCAGGGAATGTAATGAAGTAACATAAATGTAAGAAATTCTTTAGTAAAGGAAAAAGTAAATAAAATCTTTTATTAATAAATATTAATAAAGTAAATTGAATAAAAAAGAAGAATTGTATCTAAAACAGTTCTCAAACATTCAAAGTAACTAATGTCACAACCAAGGAATACGATTTCTATTAATACACTGAAATTTAAGATTCGCGTGTTGCATACAAATGTAACAATAAGATATTATTTCGCTTAAAAAATTCTCTAACTTAGCCTTAATTGTTTCAAAGTTGTTGTAACTTAGCTTTATTCGTTTTAAAGTTTTTCATACTTATTTTTAAGAGTTTCCATGTGATAAAACATTCTTTTGTGCTTGGAAATTGTTTCTAAAATTTTTAAGCTTAATTAAGAAATTGCAGGGAAGTAATTACTAAACAAATTACTGCGAATTACTATTAATTATTACTAATTATATTAAATATTTATGAATATTTAAAACCATTCTCACGATTTCTAATTACATTCAATATACGGTTTTGCTTTTTTCCGGGGTGAATTGATAATGATTAAATTTCACGTTTTTCTTTTACTGCTTTCAGTATTAGAGATAGCCAGAAAATTATATTTTTTAAAGTAAATTAACAGGGATAGCAGTTGCTTCTTTCGAATACTGTTTCTGACATACGAGAACGGAGGGAAAATCAGGTATTCACATGAATTGCAATTTTGAGTCCTATTCTATTCAAGCCTTCTTACCGGGATCAAAGTAACATTAATTTATTTCCAAATACATCTTAGTACATCTTAGTTGAGTCTGAGAGGCAATAAAGACCAGGTTAGCACAGACAGCAGGATGCCAAGGCACGACGCACAGTGGGCCGGATGGTCAAAAAGGTGATCAAAAGTCAAAAAATGAGTTTTATTTTTTTTTATGAAATATTGATGCCAATCTGTTAACAATTAAGTATCCAAAGTATATTATGGACGAGAAAAGAAATCGAATGAAAGGATTAAAACACCACAAACAGCTGTTTCTAAATCAAGTCAACAAAAGCACATGGTATAGAACTTAAAATGTTTAAATATTACGCCCAGATTGTGATTTTCAGTATACGTTCCTTGGTTTAAAGTATTTCATTCGCTTTTATTTTATTTAATCTTCACTTCTTTCTCTACTATCATTCATCAACTTTATGAATCGATTTTCTTATTCTGCAAACAAAAGCTCGTAAAAAATACCAACGGAGCGTCGAACATTCGAAGTCTAATATGAAAAATGGGGAATCCTAAAGGAATAGATTTCAAGGGACAGAATACTGCTGTTGCGCTACAAACCAGTATTATTGATAGTACACAAGAAATGTAAGTTATTAATTAGACTCAACAGCTTACTTATAATTTAATTTGATAATGAAAAAGTTATCATTGTTTCGTTCTACTTAAAAACACTTAAACCACACATAATGAATGTTATTATTTGAATGAAATATGAACGCTTATTAAATTTTTATTTTACGCTTTCTGTTTCAGATACTAATAATTGTCCACAGTTTTAATATGCGTTTATGTTAATGCCGTTCAGAGATGGAATTATTGTTTGTAAAGTACCAGTCGAAATAATAGACTCTAAACCTCTTTTCACTTGACTAAAACATTTTTTCTACAATATTCCACAGTTGGAATTATGGACCAGCTCCGAAAGAAACTTGTACTTTATTAAATAATAATTAAAAATCATTGACAATACAGTAAAATTTCAATATTGCATCACTAGCCCGAGGAGTGGGGGTTCACTAGCGAGGATCGTTGCGTCGATGTCCCTAGAAGGGGGCTTCGCGCGATTGGTTCGCTCTCGCCACGCAAAAGTATACAAGCGACGGATGAACAGCGAAAACGCGCTTGCGTTGTGAGTTGCCAGGGGGACTTTAACTTTTCACTAAGTGGCGCGACTCAGCTTTTTCTAAGTCGAATGAAAGATGAGGTTAGAATGCTAGAATGTTAAAATGTTAGTATGCGGGAGGATTTTTCATCGGAGAGTTTCGCGTTGGGAGAAATTTTTTTTCAAAAGGGGTGACTTGCCACCGAGAGTGGATGTCCAATAGCGGGATGATTTACCAAAGGGGGTAGTTTTATTGGAGGAGGTTACCTGCCAGAGGGGGCGGATGTCATATAGAGCGTTGAATTACTATTTGGGGTTTAATCTCGAAGGGGAGAGCGAAATCTGCAGGGGGATGATTTTTTTGAATGGGTGACTTCCCACAGGAAGTGGATGTCGTATGGGGTATAGTTGCCTCTAAGGAGATGATTCGCCAAGGGGCCAGGGAGCTGATACTTTACAGCTGGAGAGTTTCCCACAGGGCCTTACTTTTCCACAAGGGTTGGTTTTTGTGCAGGGGAAGGGGGTTTGTGTGGGGGGGGGGTTAGTCAGTACTCTGAAAAATATTTCCAGGGTGGAGACGCTCCTGTTTGTTGAACTCCTAGTTCAGAGGTCGACGGAGGTGTGTAGATTTACCAGAGCAGTTATTTCCCACAGCTAGGGCCTTGATTTTGTCCATGAGGTGGGTTTCCCGCAGCGTACTGCTTATTGATGAGGGTTATATTTCCCACGCGGCTTTGGTTTTTTCCAATGGGTGGGTTGTCCATAGGGGGTAGATTTCCCACAGGGGCGGCGATATCGAATGATAATGTGCTCCTGTAAGTCGAACACCAGGTTCTGGGACCGACGAGTCCGTGCATCAATTTGAGGAGATCTGCCTGTCTTGGTCTCGCGCACCATGCTTTACTGGACTGCGCTTCGGCGGAGGTGCACCACTCTTCTTCTTCTTGTTTGTGGCTTCTTACTATACAGCAAATGGCCAGAACTAACACACAGATAAAAAAATATTTTAAGAATCCAGCCAAAGTCAAACTGTCACTTAATGTCCAGGCCACTTCATAACACGTGACACTGTCTCATTCCAATGCTAAGAAACAGTAAGCAGACGCACCAAGAAGTAGCACACCTAGGAGGGGAAGGTGTGCATGCGAGGGAGAGGAAGGTATGTACAGTAGGGAGGGGAAGGTATATGGGGGAAGGAAAAGTATAAAGCGGAAAATTTTCACGACAAAATCCGTTCCAACCCATCCTTCGGAAATGGGAGCCCGTACAGATATGGGAGGATCTGAGCCTAGTCACCAAGTTAAAAAAACGCCTCAGAAATCGAAAGCCCACAAAGCATGGCCCTCTAGATTTGAATGCTACACGCTTGAAATACTCCCTATGGTTATCAAGTTTCTCACAATAAGGTTACAGCCAACTTTTCCAGAAGATCTTCAGGAAGATCTTCTCCAAGACCACCCGAGATCTAGTGAAAATATATAACGGAGATTTCGGGAAGGAGATAGAGAGGCCCAACTCATCGAGCCACGGGATTAAAGCTTCAATAGCTTCCTTAAGAAGAGCCAGAGCCATCATAATATCGCTGCATCTTAAGATTAAATGCAGGTCATCAGGGTACTTACTGACCCTAACCCCAGCAGGCAGATGATCACCAAGCTTACGCAGATCAAGATTGAACAAGATGGGTGAGAGGACTCCTCCTTGTGGGACACCAACACGACACTCCCGGGAAGCGCCTTGTTCAGAGAAGCATACTCTCCTCCTAGTGATTAAAAATGATATAAAATTAGTCATTCTTGCCGCAACTCCCAGATCCTTCAAATTCTGGTTCAAGACTCCGGGGAGGATCGAATTAAATGCGCCCTTTATATCGATCGCTCGGGCAAGGGTAGGCTCGCCCTCTCCCAATCCCCTCATGATCTCAGTGGTAACCGTCGATACACAATCCAGGGCAGATCTAGCCCTCGTGAACCCATACTGGAATCTCGGGATCCACTCCTCCTTCTCTACCCTAAACTCCAACCTACGCTGAATCATTCTCTCAAACAACTTGCACATGGTGGACGTCGGAGAAATTGGACGAAACCCCTTACCAGTAGGCTTGGGGATAAAGATGACAAAAGGGTCGACCCAGGCCTCCGGAAAGATTGACAGAGCATACATTTTGTTGAAGAGAGAGAGAAAGAAGTCCAGCAACCGGGTCAGAGAGACCCCTGATGACTTCGTATGCGATGAAAAGGTCTATATGAACTTTACGTTTATATGAACTTTTGCGACAATCTATCAATTTCTACTCAATATTTATGAAAAGCTGCAATTTTCTACGAAAAAATAGGTGAAACTGCAACCCCAAAATAAAGGTACAGTCTCGGGTTCAATTTTTCATAATTTTTAATAGGTTTTTCTAGAAAATTACGAATTTCCTCAAACAATATCGAAAATTTCTTTTTAGTTATTTTTAATAATTACAATTCACGGGTTTTTGTCTGAAGGAATATGCATTTATTTTATTTTTTAATGCTCAAATGTAAATCCTATTTGGAAATTTATATATAGATAATGTGAGAGAACCATGAACGATCATACACGCGAAAATAACCGCACCCGAAGTGACTTAACGCTCGAGATCTCGACGAGACAAGAAGCACCGCCAGCTACTGCCGTGGCATGACAAATGTATTATTTATTTTCAATAATTATAAAAAGTGACACTTAATGACAAAGACTCATGCATATTTTCGTAGAAATTCGTAGAAATTGTTTCTACCAGGGTCACCATGGTTCACAGAAAGCTAAAAGACTATATTAAAAAAAATAATATTAAATGTATAATTAACCTGAGCATATGCTTGAGTAAAGATGACACTTTCTTTTGCCAAAGAATCAATATTTGGAGTGTAAGCATTTTGATCGCCATAGCAGCCTAAGGCTGGTCTCAAATCGTCCACAATAATTAATAAAATGTTAGGTTTGCCGCCAACAATACAGGCCAGTAAAAATGTCAGAAATAATTCGATAAACATTCCAATCGCTAATCAGTTTAAATGTCTTAAACGAAAAGACAAAGTATATATATCACTAATATTTAAAAACTGCTATTTTAGAGGCAAAATTCTATTTGACTTAGAAACTCAAAGCAAGTATTTGACACGCCGGTCATTTTTGATGGTCAAAATTGCAAAAACTGCCGAGTTTTCAAAGCTGTAGTGCTTCACGTTGCACTCCACTTTTTTACTTTTGCCAAAAATTCTTTTTTTTTATCCTTTGGTGGTCATAAGATGGTGGTTTTTTATGTTTGTTGGTGAAAATTGCAAGAACTACAGTGTTTTTAAAGCTGAAGTGCTAATTTTTCAACAAATTTTCCTCTAACATGCGCATATGCTTGAACGCGTATGGAAATGGCGCCACGTTTAAGCAAGAAATGCTACAAGGGCTACGAACTGTCTATATATATAATTCAACTACAATTACTGGTACGTATTTAATTATTTACCTAATTTGTCATATTTAAGCAATATAGAGAGATCAACTTCTCTCCACATTTATCGTGTTTGGAACTTCACTTTTTAATATTTTTTGAGAATTATGTTTGGAATCGTTTGACATATTTAACTAAAATTATTGACGTGTATTTGATTATTTACTTTGTACTTTTTAATTTACAATAATTAGTAACGTTAGTCGAGCTATTTCTATCTCTACAGGTAAACTAATGTGACAAGAGCTTTATTAATTGCTGCAAAGTCCCATTATGTATTTCTTGCACCTTTTCTTCCAAACAAAATGTGCACATATTATAATCAATACTTTTCAACACCCTCCGCGATTTGACTGAGCGGTGTCAGGCAAAGTCCGAAGTAGCACTTTCACTTCAGACTAAGCCTGGTCAAATCGTGAAGTGTCCGACAGGCTCAGGCAAAGTCCGGAGTAAAAATAAAACCTTTGGGGTTTACTTTTCCTGCTGCACAGTGGGCTGTCTCGGGTATTTACAATTCAAAATAGTCTACAGGTCGCAATTGTGAACGAATTTGAAAGTTTTTTTTTAGAAATGATCAGCATCAAATTTTTGAGAAAACTTATGGAGCATATTTATCAATTTTGGTTTCAATATAATTATTTATTCAATGCAAGTTTTTTTCTCTAAAAAAAAATATTAAAAAAACTCGACATGTATCATATTTAACGTAGATGTACTTAGAAAACATAAATAATTCATTTATAATATTTTTATTGTTCTTTAGAGACTATACTATAAATTGCATACAAGTCAACAGTCTATAATTTGTAATAATTAGATTATTAATAACAATAATTGTTTATTGTTGGTTTATTTGATGAAAAATGATTCAATATACGTGTAAAATGCTTTCTATCATTAAAGATAGACTGTAAAATTGTACAGATAAAAGAAAAATAAACTACCATATTTATTGTAAAAACTAACTTTCCAGTAAGAAAGAGCCAGTAATAGGTGTTTCGTTTCTAAAATTTGTTATTAACATTCAAAATATTAATTTATTGAGATCGAAAATCACTTTTTAGACGATGCTACTAAGATTTAATATCGCAAACAAAAAATCACTGTTTAGACGATGCTACTAAGATTTAGTATGGCAAATAAAAAATCTGTCTTTGATTAAAACCCAAGTGCGAATTCCAATACAGCCCAATATTGGCCTAGGACTGGCAAAAATGTTGCCGGAATTCGGCTGCCAGAATTGGGCCATAGCTGTATGTGTAACTACGGTATGCAATCGGCGGCCGAAACAGGCCCAATACTAGTTGGAAGGACATGCCCAACATTGGACGCCATTATTGGCCCAATGCTAGGTGACAGTTCTGCTCAGCAGTGGATGCCAACGTCGGTTCGAATCTGGCATATCCATTAGCCTATAATTGCCCTATACTGGATTGCTAACTACCCAAGTGCAAAGTTAGATACGGCCCAGCACTGGACCGGCTGCTAATATCGTACCGTTGCTGAAATGATAACTCCGGTATGCACTTGGCGGCCAATTCTGGCCCAGACTCTGGCCGCCATCACCGGAGTTAATTTAAAAAATAATACAAAATCTTTGAATTGTTTTAGGACGCATCTATATACGACTGCATATCGTCTGAATATTTGTTACAATTTCGAAAATTTAAATTTCATTCAAAAATTTTGTTTAATTTTAGCACCCACTACTGCTATAATCTAACGATATGACAAAAAAGGTATTTAAAAAATAAATATTAATTGATTGCGAGTATTTTGACTTTGAATATTAATGGGTCCTGGTGTAGAGTGAATACATATATTAAATTTTTAAATATTATATTACAAATAAAATTTCTAACGCTACGGGGTATCGAACATACATCTATACCTAAATCTATCGCCTAGCAGTCGGGAGTCTTAACCATTGCGCTGAACCTACGAGTTGAAACTCGATAAAAAAGCCATCCACAGGAAAATGACAGGGAAAACGACGACCGAAAATGACTGGCCCTAATTGGCCATAGTATACCATTAAGCCATTTCCCTTTCAGGGTAGGCGTGACAATACCCTATTCGGGTAGTGTTTCTAGGTGGATAGTTTTCTTGTAGTTATAAATAACTACAAGTGTGGGCTCACCACACCCATGATATGCCAACAGCACGCAGTATTCTCGAATGGTCACCCATCCAAGTACTAACCGCGCCCAACGCTGCTTAACTTCAGTGATCTGACGAGAACTGGTTTTTTCAGCGTGGCATGGCCGTTGGCCATAATTTATAATAATATCGTCTGAACATTATGAAGTATCGACGACTTGCAGATTTATTAGCGAACTATTTGAACTTTCCTGTAAAGCTTAAAAATCATTAGCAAAAGAAATCTGTTATGGGAATTTTCATGCTGAAACACCTTTTTGTAACTGGTGTCCAATTCCGAATTCTCTTCCAACACATCAATTGTGGAATGTGTTCGATTTACTATTTTAAAGCCTTCTTATTCTTACAAAGCGCTAAACTTGAGTAACGCGGGCAACAATTTCGGACTATTTTCAACTTTCGTCATTCCCTTAACAAGTTCACTGCGTGCTCCCAATTCCATGATCCAACAAATAATGGTCTAGCCACGCGCATCTAAAAAAAGTGAACCAAACAAAGGGTCCGTAGGTTGCGCGTGGCTAGACCATTCTTTGTTGGATCATGGAATTGGGAGCACGCAGTGAACTTGTTAAGGGAATGAAGAAAGTTGAAAATAGTCCGAAATTGTTGCCTGTGGTACTTAAGTTTAGCGCTTTGTAAGGATAAGTATACCATTATACCATTAAGCCATTTCCCTTTCAGGGTAGGCGTGACACTACCCGATTCGAGTAGTGTTTCTAGGTTAGTCTCTTGTAGTAAATAACTACAAGTGTGGGTTCACCACACCCACGATGTGCCAACAGCACTCAGTTTTCTCGAATGGTCACCCATCCAAGCACTAACCGCGCCCAACGCTGCTTAACTTCAGTGATCTGACGAGAACTGGTTTTTTCAGCGTGGTATGGCTATAAGAAGGCTTTAAAATGGCAAATCGAACACATTCCACAATTGATGTGCTGGAAGAGAATTCGGAATTGGACACAAGTTACAAAAAGGTGTTTCATCATGAAAATTCCCATAACAGATTTCTTTTGCTACTGATTTTTAAGCTTTACAGGAAAGTTCAAATAGTTCGCTAATAAATCTGCAAGTCGTCGATACTTTACAATGTTCAGACGATATTATTATAAATTATGGCCAATTAGGGCCAGTCATTTTCGGCTGTCGTTTTCCCTGTCATTTTCCTGTGGTCGCGAAAAAACTACAGGGAAAAAATGACAGAAAAAGAATGACAGGTCTGTCATTTTTTCCCCGTCATATATTTTCGTAAGGGTGGAGCCAGCCGTTAGCCAGTACTGGGCGAATGGCCGATTATCTGTACTGGTGACCAGTACTGGGCGAATGGCCGTTTATCTGTACTGTTAACCAGTACTGGGCGAATGGCCGATTCTCTGTACTGGTGACCAGTACTGGGCCAGTACTGCACCGGTGGTGAACTCCGGCGGAGTGCGGAAATTTCCACCTGGGTCGTCGGCTCACCAGTGAATACCAATAACAGCCCAACCTCGGCCGTCAATATCGCACCGTGATCTGAATAAATGCTTTGGCCTGTACTTGGCACCTAATTCCGGCCTTTGCTAGGCCAGGCTCTGGCTTTTCCTATTGAAACATGTTTAGCCAAAGTAAAGACGAAGTTTGGAACAGCAGTGCGCCCAGACTGGGCCGAACTCTGGCTTTTCCTCTTAAAACATAGTTTGCCGTGATAAAAGTCACACTGGGCCCAGTGACGCGCCTTTGCTAGGCTAGACTCTGGCTTTTCCTATTGAAACATGTTTAGCCAAAGTAAAGACGAAGTTGGGAACAGCAGTGCGCCGAATCCGGGCTAAACTCTGGCTCTTCCTCTTAAAACCTGGTTTGCCGTAGTAAAACTCACACTGGGCCCAGTGATGCACCTTTGCTGGGCCAGACTCTGGCTTTTCCTATTGAAAAATGTTTAGCCAAAGTAAAGACGAAGTTGGGAACAGCAGTGCGCCGAGTCCGGGCCAAAGTCTGGCTCTTTCTCTTAACCTTGGCGGACCGAACGAACGGAGCGGATACGCTACAACGTATCGTCACAGTATCCACATCGTATCCTCACCGTATCATGCAAGAAAAACTCATTAAAAAAGGAAGATGAACATTTCACTTCTTGAAATTCGGATTCTACGTGAACTTTTGCGTTAAAAGGTCACGGAGTAATCGCAATAGTTTTTCTTGCAACATTAAAAACTTTAAAAAAATATAATACTTATCGATAACGTGGGCTGAATGCGACTTCAAACGCATCGCCGACGGATAACGCCTATTAACTGCTACTGAACGACGATGCGTTTGAAGTCGCCTTCAGCGCACTTCATCGATAAGTATTATATTTTTTTAAAGTTTTTAATGTTGCAAGAAAAACTATTGCGATTACTCTGTGACCTTTTAACTCAAAATTTCACGTAGAATCCGAATTTCAACAAGTGAAATGTTAATCTTTCTTTTTTAATGAGTTTTTCTTGCATGATACGGAGAGGATACGATGTGGATACTATAAGGATACGCTGTAGCGTATCCGTTCCGTTCGTTCGGTCCGCCAGGGAAAGATGGTTTGCCTTAGTAAAAGTCACACTGGGCCCAGTGATGCGCCTTTGCTGGGCCAGACTCTGCCCTGTAAAAAGGAGAGCATTGAAGTAGATTATATGGCATTGAAAAAATCTTACACTTTAATGCCTATAAATCCAAACAAATTCCGTTTTTGTCCGAATGCGCTTCATGGCATTAGACAGTTTTCGTTCGAATCATTTTGAATCACAAAAAAAAATTATGGCATTAAAGTGGCTTCTTTGTGATGCCGTTGATTTAATGCCATTAAATGCACTTGAATGACCGTATCAGTTTAATGCCACGCAATGCCTACAGCGATCGAAGGCATAGAATGGAACTAATGCCGTTCAATGCTGTTGAATTACCAAATAAGTCGAATGCCATTTAATGCTTTTTCCGACCGGATATATCGAATACAATCAATGCATTCGAATGCCGTTAAATCAACATTCGGACAAAAACGGAATTTGTGTTGATTTATAGGCATTAAAGTGTACAATTTTTTCAATGCCATATAATCCACTTTAATGCTCTCCTTTTTACAGGGTGGCTTTTCCTATTGAAACCTGTTCAGCCAAAGTAAAGACGAAGTTGGGAACAGCAGTGCGCCGAGTCCGGGCCAAACTCTGGCTCTTCCTCTTAAAACATGATTTGTCGTAGTAAAAGTTACACTGGGCTTAGTGATGTGCCTTTGCTGGGCCAGACTCCGGCCTTTCCTATTAAAACATGTTTTTCCAGAGTAAAGACGAAGTTTGGAACAGTAATGCGCCGCGTCTGGGCCGGTCTCTGGCTTTTCCTCATAAACCATGCTTTACCGTGAGAAAAGTGACACTTTGTCCAGTAATGTGCCATCACTGGGTCAAGTGTCGGCGGTAGATCGACAAATTTGAGTAGCCAATATAGGCAGCCAGTACGGGCACAACACTGGGCCGATTAGAATGCCGATATTGGCCCAATAACATTAGCCGATCTTTGGCTGCCGAAATTGGATCAAGCCTGGGCCGTATGTTCAGTTCCGGCAATTCGCACTTGGGAATAGGCAAATTCAATATCTGGTTTTAAAATGGTTTATAACAACAATGATTTTAATTATTGAGAGTTTTTAGACACCGAATATAATTTTTAAAAACTAATTCTTAGCAATTACACTTCAAAACAAAATTTCCTTTTAATTTCGTATTAGTTTCGTAACTAATGGAAAATTTATCTCCCCACTCCCTCCAACCGCCCTTTTATTTAGATACTGACGCACCTACATAGTTATCCTCAAAATGGCAATAGTTTAATCTAGTTCTTGACGTAGTCGTGGTAATTTGGACGATTTTTGAATAGAAGTTCATGATCTAATTCTGGAAGTATTTTAAATGTAAATTTTCTATTTGGAGTTTCAGTTTAGATTTCCGAATACGTGTTTTTTATCGCTTCGGAATAATATTCATAAATCGATAGTGTTTTTGAAAATTCTTAACGATGCCTGACGTAGCAGAAAATCAAGCGATGAAAATCAAATTCGAAGACAAATTTAGTGCCCTCAAAATTGCAGAAAACTCGTCGCGTATTTCAAATTTAGAAAGATACAATGAGGTTGTGAAGGAAGTTGAAGGTGCTAAAGAAAAAAAGGAAAAATCATCGTTGGATTATAGGCGTCTTAAACTTTACTATGTTCTCAAGTTTGGAGATCACAAGAAACTGATTACGCCACTTTCCGAAAAGCAGCCGGATGTGAAATATTTTTGGTGTGATAACGAAATAGGTGTTTTGTTAAAAAAATTTGTTATCAACAATTAAAATGTTCAATTATTTAAATGTTCAATTACTTTTTAAACAATAATACTAAGGTTTAGTGAAAAATAAAAAATCTGTCTTTGAGTGAAATAGCCAAATTGAATATTTTAAATGTTAATAACAAATTTTATAAACGAAACACCTATTACTGGCTCTACTTACTGAAAAGTTTAAAAAAAATTACAGTTTATCTTTTATGACAGAAAGGATTTTACACGTATCTTAAATCATTTTTCATCAACTAAATAAACAATAAACAATTATTGTTATTAATAATATAATTATTACAAATAATAGACTGATGACTTGTATGGAATATATAGTCTGTAAATTCGCTTCAAATAATCGGCTTTTCCTGGAAAGTTTTGAATTCGTAAATTATTTACACTAAAGAACAATAAAAATATTAAAAATGAATTACTTATGTTTTCTATGTAAGTACACATACGTTAAATATGATACATATCGAGTTAAAAATTTATTTTTTTTAGAGATTAATTAATATTGAAACCAAAACTGATAAATATACTCCATAAGTTTTCTTAAAAATTTGATGCTGATCATTCCTAAAAAACAACTTTCAAATTCGTTCACAATTGCGACCTGTAGACTATTTTGAATGGTAAATTCCCGAGCCAGCCCACTGTGTAGCGGGAAAAGTAAACCCCAAAGGTTTTATTTTTACTCTGGACTTTGCCTAAGCCTCTCGGACACTTCGCGATTTGACCAGGCAGAGTCCGAAGTGAAAGTGCTACTTCGGACTTTGCCTGACACCGCTCAGTCAAATCGCGGAGGGACCAGGCAGACTGCGGTGTGACGGCACATCGGACTTTGCCTGTAACATATTATATATCCGACGCAGTTTTACGTTCTCGCTAATTTTCAAAATCTTTTCTGCAGGCAAAGTGAAAAATTCCTTACACTTTCTCCAGTCTCTTTTTTTATAACATTTTTTTTACTATTGGTGTAATTTGCATTATTCTACCGTCCTGATGAAGAAACTGTACAACTGCATTTGAAGCGAACGGAGATATTTAATAAAACGCGTTTGCATCTGTACCTTTTAACGTATGGGAGTTTTTGAACAAAGTACTGTTCTTGGGTAATCGGACATGCTCTATTCATTAAAACAAAAGAAAAATTGCGAATTCCAATTATTGATCTGCAAAACCGTAGATATGCTAGATATTAATGCACAAAGTCGCCGAGAATCCTTACTAATAAACACATCTGCGCAAATGTGCTGCCGAATACAGGAATCAGCCTTCAAGAAACTCCGAGTTTCCTGCAGGAGAAATTTAACAACTACACATGTTCCAAAAATTGATAAAAAAATATAATTATGATGTTATTATTAATTTATTATTAAATTACAATTAATTGTTCTATAATTATTTCAGATAATTAATAATAATTATATCATTAATAAACTAGAATTATTGATGACTGCAGAAAGACCGAGGATCCTCACGAGCAAAATACATCTTTGCAGATGTTTTTTTTTATCAGGATCTGAGGGCTCAACACTAGCTAAAATCCTGGAATTCGTGTAAATAAGCTACAATTTCTGCAGATGTATTGTTTCTTCATCAGGAATTCTCGAAAATCGCTGTAGATATGCTAATTGAGACCTAATTATCTCGATATTTAATTAAAATTTTTAATAATAATTAGCATAGTTAAATTCGCCTTCTCATTATGAATCCAACCATATAAAAAACTAGTCCGGGGAAATTAGCTCGAAAAAGGTCGATTTCTTTTTCTTCATAATTATGTCCCTGAAGGTATTATAAATGAATACCAACAAATTTCCCCGTCGGATTGGCGCCGCATACACCCCTAGCCTCGAAAAACATCCCTTAGACGTGTAGTAGCGCTGGTTTTTTGCTATTATATACGAAAGGGTGCGTCGGAGAACAAAAATGAATACAAGTGAAAATATTTAGAATAGAATTTGCAATAAAAAATATCCTATACACTTTTGCTGTACAGGCCATAGGTGATGAGTAATCAGCTACAGGAGTGGGGGGGGGGATGTTTTGGCGTGTGGCGCGAAATGTACTCGCGCTATTAGTTTTCGGCCCATAACTCATAAACGAGTAGTTTTTGGATAAAAATGCATAGAATAAAATTGGTAGAGTATAAAATTTCCTTTTACGACCAATACCTTTTTTTTGCATTACATCAATTTAGAAAGTCATAATTATTTTTTTTTAAAGTGCACGTACAACACTGGCGGACCGGTCGAACGCAGGCGTTACGCTGCAGCATAACGGTAAAGTAATGGTAAAGTAATATGGCATTACAACTAATAAAAGAAACAAAATAAATATGTAAATTGTTGCAATTATAATAATACGTTAAAATTTACGTTAAATGGACATGTCGTAATTGCAACAAGTTTATTTTTCAGCGTTAAAAAATAAAAAAACGAAGTTGCTGTCATTGAAGTCGGGCCCCTGCATGTTGGCAGTTTGCTAAC
>CAKNYM010039995.1:0-15742 GCA_932195095.1 Andricus curvator
GGCCGGAAACTGCCCATCCATTTTATAACGCTGATAAATCCCCTTAACGTGCGTGAGTGGGGTAGGTGAAGAGAGTGTGCCGTGTACATGAGTCGAACTGCAAAAAATTTAGAACCCTTATACTTGGACTGGTCTTTCCGAACTATATTCTGGCTTACTCACTTTCTTCCAATATTTTCGTGAATGGAAATAGCCACCGATGCGTTTTTCATTTGAAACTTTGTATTTTAATATTTTGAGTTAAAATTGAAAAACAAAAAATTGTTTTTTTAATGACCCTATTTGAAATTTTTTTATTCGCTTAGACGAATAATTCTTTTCTTAGAATGATTAATTACAATAGTCATTATTATTATAATATGTGAGCATTTATTGAATATTATTTGCTTTTAAATTGTAACCATAATAAACACGTGAACTTATTAATCAATACACTAATAAAAATGTACAAATAATGTCCTTCGCATACAATAATTATTTTCTTAGAATTATAATAAAATTTATGGGCATTTTTTACATTATTTGATTTTGTACTTATACATTCTCTACTCTCATACTTATCTTTCTGCACTTGTGAAAAAAATCTGAATAATGTAGGTACAACTTCAAAAAGAAACTTATAAATAAGAAAACATTTTATCGTTATCGTAGGTACAGTTGAGCTCTCGGATCCAACAACTCAACCGACTCTCGTACTATTTTACAAAGTACATATTTCAGTCAATTTTGAATGAATTTATCTAAAATATTCCAGACATTTTCTTTGAACTATATAGAACAACTTTCTCGCTGGAAGTTGTTTTAAATCTGAAGTGGCCTCGATACTTTTTGTCTCCGAAAGTTGAAAAATGTGGTTACAGATCGGCCTTAATTTTCAATTGGATATTATTAAACAAAAGGTCATTTTAAACTTTTTATTATTTTGTAGGCATTCGCTGAGTATACTTTGTATGTGTACTTACTTTCAAACAGTTTCAAAAAAATTTGTACGAGTTGTGATGATTTATGTTTTAATTACTTATTGAATATTAGGAAAAAAAATTTCTTTTCAGTTTTTAATTTTTATTCTTAAAACTAATTTTAAGAAATAAGAATTCTAAATAAGCCTTGTTAAAATATAGAAGCCTACATCTAGAAAATTAATTTTGTGAATTTGAAAATTCCCATTCCTTGAGACCCGGGGCAACGATTTTAGCGTTTTCGAGCGTCCGGCGAGTTTAAATTCGAGAGCTCAAGTGCAGAAATTGATTCATTGAAACACTTAAAAAAAATCAAAATTGCGATTCTAACGCAACATTTAAAAATATTAAAAGTATAACAATAACAAAATCCTATAATATTAAATAACGAACTAATAAACAAGAAATACATTTCTTCTCTTACTTCTCCAGTAAAATATGATATACAATATACTTGAGGGTTTCAACTTTTAATATTATTTGTATAATTTGGACGTATTTATTCGACAAAATTGATATTTATTAATCTACACGTAGAAAGACGAATATTCTCCAGCAGTATGGGCTCTTGCAATTCTAACATTGTTAATGTAAGGGGAAAAAATCAGGCAGAGTATTATGCTCCATTACGGGAATTTTCCGACAAATAATTTTTTTGACGTAATTAATTTCTTCACGTAATTTATACACGGCTCCTGAGTACAAAAATATACCTATATTTTTACCAAAACGACAAACAATCATATTTCCTATACTTTTACCAATACGGTAACAAATGTTTCAATTGTTATGTAAAAAATGGTTGCTTTGTCCAAATTTTTGCATTTAAAAAAAGTTCAGTACTGAAAATGGAGAGAATATTCTTATTTCTTAAGACTACAAGACCTAACGATCTGCTTTATAAATATTTGATTGTTTCCATAAAATGTATACGTGAAAAGTATTGAAAATAACGCACATTCCATTTTCATACCTGCAAAGTTCTGAAATTGTTACAGAGATTTATATGTAAGGAAAATTCATTAACAACCCTACCGTTTATTTTGTATTCAAAAATTTACTGTTGCAGAGTGGCAAGGAAGGTTTGAAGCACCCTACATATATAGAAAGGCAAATTGCAGTGGATCAACATTACCACTAAAAACAATAACTGTCCGTCTAAAAAACTCTCGTCATATTAGTCCAGGCATCTTGTAATTTTTCACCGCGTTCGTTTTCTATAGCGTTTCACTGAGAATCTCAATGGGATGGGAATTTCAACTTTTCCAAACATGACTACGACGCTTCCCGAAAATATTTTTGAACAATTTTCCAAAAACAGTGTTTTCGTAGACTGCTTTCGTAAACATTAGAAAATTCTGAAAAAGTTAAAAAAAAAGAAGAAACTTCTTTCAATAATAGGCGCAGAGTTGTATGTCTCCAAAGAACCCCGATTTTTTTCAAAAAGGAGGCTAAAAACCCAATTCTGAAGTTAATATTTGTACTTTAGAACCTGTCAATTTTACGAAAAAATATTCTCCATTCTAATTAAAGTGTACGCAATTTCGAGTAATTCTAAAAAGAACAATGACCGAACCTCAAAGTGTCATAAGTTATGGCCTCCCAAACTTGACCACTTTTGACGTATTCTTCAGGGCAAATTACTCGTGTTTATTTTTTTAAAAATAATTCTTTTGTGGGTAAATCTATGTTAATGATGACAGAGAAAAAAATTTCATGTAGAAAATTATGTGTAAATGTAAAAAAAAAAAACCATCGTCCAGCCTTCATAGGTCAAGAGTTAGGACTCTTAAAAAAAAACACATTTTTTGCTATTTTTAACCAGAAAAAGTTTTTTAAATAGCTCGTTCGGCAAATATCCTACGGAAAACGACAACGGCGTTAATAACATAAGTAACAAACCGTTCCAGATAAAAATAAATTTTTTCGTACAAGATGCCTGGACTATATTCAAACTTTTACATATGACGGAATTTTTTTAAACGTTGTTTATTTTCGGCATCTTCTGCATTTTCCTGCTGTCTTTTGCCTCTTTTTTCTCTTTTAGGAGCGTCAATAAACGCAGGTAAAAACGTCCAAATAGATCCTGATAGTCCAGCGGTTGAAAATTAAAGTTCTACATATTTTTGTTATTTCTTTCCCCAGGAAGCATTTAAGATCTCATATAGTTATGAAATTTCAACATTATTTATAACTAAATTTTTTTTGCATATATTAATAAATACTATATTCGTACAAATTTCTACAAACAACAAGTTTTGTGTTATGACTGAGTACAAGTTTTTTAAAAATAAAAGTGATTGCAATGTCGTACTGGAAAGATCATAAACTAATATTATCATGGAAAAAATGTTTAAAAATATGATTACCATCAACTTAAAAGAATAATTCAATGAAAAACATAATATCTACATTTTCCATGAAAATAAGGGATCTATTCGCCATAAATATGCAAAGACATATTTTTCTAGCAAATGAAATAAGGCGAAAATTAATAATAATCAATTATAAATTAAAATATTTATAGGGGGTATATAAAAGAAAAAAGAATTCCGAATCTCAATTTGCAGACTCGATTTTTCTGTTCCCTTTGGGTTATAAATGAACCACGTGAAAAGAGACATGAATCAGATAATATTTAGAGGTCGCCTATCTATAGTAAATTTGTCTGGTTTTACACACAAATTCATCTTTTTTAAAATAGCTGATCATACTGGCAAATGATGAAGAATGTAATAGATGCGGCTTATTGAAAAGAGTATTTTTGGATCATCAGTCTCTTCATAAATTATGCATACTTAAAGACCTCTCCATAAGTGGGAATAATTGATAATTCACACTACGTTACAACAATTTCCTTCGCACATCTCCCTAAGAATGCATAATTATAAAAATAATTACGATAAAAAATCATTTTAATGAGTCGCGTCTTTTATATTCTGTATATAATTTTGCGTAATGACCTGCCTTTTTCGAGAAAAATCAATTTTTCTGTAAAAACAAACCAATTTATTTCTCCTTCCACGTGGTTCATTTTTAAACCACAAGAAACAAAAAAATCGAAAATGCACGTTAAAATTCGGACTTGCTTTTGTTTAAGCACACCTAATATTCATATGCTGTTAAGTTATAAATAAACAAACGCTTTTTGCTACGTCCATGAAAGTATTATGCTCCCAGTGGACAAAAAAATTAAGGATGTCCTAGAGAAGTCTTCGGGACATCCTTAAGACGTCTTTTGGAACATGTCTTTTGGACATCCTGGGGATGTTCTTAAGACGTCTAATGTCAGTACAAAAGATGTTCCGAGAACGTCCTATGTCTTTAAGACGTCTTTAGGACATATTTACGACATTGGACGTATTAGATACTTTGATTGGACTGGCATTGGACGTCCTAGGGATGTCCCAAGGACGTTCTAGGGATGATCATGGTTTTGTGCCCTCTGGGCTATTAGTGATATATTATCACAAAATCTTCAGAATGAATACTCATAGTTATTATTAGAAACTGTTCAAAATATTATCAAATATTCTCTGTAAAAACCAGAGGTCTTTTTTTCCGTATCATATATTTCATGTCCTTTTTTCAAATATGATAACTTCATGCTGTTATTTTTTTCAATGTAGAAAAACGACTCTGGAATCCCACAAGCGGTTTCATCTTAGTATGACTCGAGACAGGATTTCCAGTCGTATTTCAATGCCAGGAAATAGCTCTGAAATAATAGTAGTTTTACAGTGTTAACAAGAATGTTGATTTTCAGTGAATTTCAGACCTACTAAAAAAATCTTGTAACTGACTAAATTTTCATGTGAAAAATTCAAAAACTTGGCAGAGTACAATTTAATTTGCACAATTCATTGAATTTGCGAAATCGAAGATGGTGAAGTAAGTCCAAAGTAAAATTGGATTGAAAAATAGCACTGTAAAAGTATAAGAAACTTATTTTTGTGAAAGTATATATTTAACAAATTACAATTTGACAGCTCATAGTCACCAAGAAACCTTATCTACGTTTCTGTAATGGAGAAAGACTTGCAATTCCGATAATTTTTTAGAACCAAGAAGTTTTAGTTTGCTTCTTTTAATTAATATACGTCCTGCTTTCTAAATAGTATATCTACATTTTTCAATCCTCTATTTTTCCAATCTAAAAAATCAAATGATCTAGAAAAGAGGCGGATTACTATACTGACTCAGAATTAAATAAGTATAAAATGCTACCATAGGGAAATTCTGAATGATTATTTTCATTTATTTCTTCTAGCTGAGATAATTAATACACTATTCTATACATTTGAAAATTCATTTTTAATGAAATTCATATTTGGCAAATATTCAAAATCGACGAGATTTAGCAGCAGTTCTTGGTTACGGTGAAAACCTGGCAAGTAATAATTTCTTTCACTTCTCACGCTTATCCTGTCTTCTGACTCACATACACCACACACATTCTTGGCTCATGCTACTCACACACATTAAGCATACTTTCTATCGGTGAAGCACTGGTTCCGTCCCTCCTTCCCTCCTATCCGTTTACTGGTTCGTGATACTAGCGCCTCGCATCGCTGGTTCCCGACTAAGCCTACACCTGACGTCTCATTCCCCGCGCCAATCTTCTAAGCTTCGTGGGCATTGTCGCCTCTATACCTATCTTCCCTCTACGCCTGTAAGTGGGGAGTGGGACCAGCGACGTCCAAGAATTCGTTAATGCTTGCCACGAATGAAAACTCGTATGCACGGTCGTGCACATGCGCACTGGCGGTTGCCATGCCAACGATGTCAACACGTGTTTGAAGTTTCGAACTTGTGTTTTGTTTTGAACATTTCTGTGCCGCCGGTTTAGTAAAATAAAATTGTGAATGTGAATATTTCAATGTTTCTTACATTTTTTGGATCAATGGAAATGTATCGATGGTTTGCAATAATTCCGCAAACTGACCAATGCTATTTATTGCAATGTATTTCGAAAAGGGCATCACGTTATCATCGAAGTAAATTTTAACATGTAAATCAGGAAATTGTAGTACTTACACATTCTAGATCCTTTTCGTATTTTTGATGCCATTTTCCTTCTCGATTTTAATTCAGGACGTTATATACACCCAACAAAATAAAAACACAAACGAACATAACCTACATATGCATCGAGATGTCAAAATATAATGTAGGGGAGTGGGTATAACACGTGACCGCGAAAACAGCTCTGCGCATGCGCATGACCGTGCATACGAGTTTTCATTCGTGGCAAGCACGTGGCAAGCATTAACGAATTCTTGGACGTCGCTTGTCCCACCCCTGCTCACCAAACACATAGGGTGATACCCATGATCCAATTCACACCAGGTCTAGCCACGCGCAAGTAAAAAAAATTGCAGCCAATCAGCAACGATACCAGCTACACCGCCATATTGAATAAATGTACAGCTGGCGGCTGTGTTGAATGGTAACCAACATGGCCGCGGAGCTGGTATGCGCGATTTGGACGAAAATGGGACGTTGTTTGGCTAGACCATGAGTGAATTGGATCATGGGTGATACCACTCCTTACTATTCCTTCGTGGATATAACTTAGAGAAGTTATCCTGATTTGTTGATCAATATCATTATTATTCTCATTGTACAAACGATATACGAAGTAAATAATACATGAAAAATATTTTTTTATTTGAGAAAAAGTGTGAACAAATTTTGGAAAGTCAGTAAGTACCTTTTGAAACTGAAATGCAGTGAAAAATTGATGGAATTGACGTAACTTCGTTGTAAGGTTATTGGTTATAAGTTTTATTGAGCCTGAACTCAAAGTAAAAGATGAAATTTTGTAAAGTATTGTTCATGTTGAAAATGAATATTGAGAGATATGGGTGATTGTGAAAAAGTAGACACTTTAAGGCTGTTGGAACGCTGTCCAAAAATGGCAAAATTTGCGGAGCACTAAAACTTTATCACCAAGATTCGATGAATCGGTATTAAGGTTTTAAAAACGTACTTTGAGAATTGTCTAGACTCCGGAAAGGATTACGCGGTGGCAAGACGTTGGGTAAGTCTCTAGTTTCTCGAAAAAGATACGGTAACTGTTAAAAAGTGAGAGTGGAAAAATGTAGCAACGACTTGAAGTGTGGAGGAAGCCGATTGACGCCATCCCGCGATGACAGCTGATAGCTTGGTCGTACTGCGAAAATGCACTGTCGGTGACAGTCGCATCTGCGACTTAGTTATAAAACTTGTAATTTACGTCAAGACAAGATTTGTAAATAATTCAATAACTAATTTAAAAGAAAATTTCAAAATTATTATCAATCATCAGCGAGTTCAGAGTGGCATTCTTTTATCACCTCTTCCGAGACATGTTTGTTATTCTAAGAAGAAATTAATTACTTATTTAAATTGCAGTGATACTATTGCATTCACCAGTCATTCGGACTTGACAATAAACAAAAGAAAAGAAAATCACAAAATGCATTTTTTATTCAAATTTAACATTCCCACCAAGAATAGTGCCAGCATGCAAATGCGAATGTTGCCAACAGTGCATTTTCGCAGTACGATCAAGGTATCAGCTGTCATCGCGGGATGGCGTCAGTCGGCTTCCTTCACAATTCACGTCGTTGCTACATTTTTCCACTCTCACTTTTTAGCAGTTTGCGTATATTTTTCGAAAAACCAGGGACATTACCCAATGTCTTGTCACCAAGAAACCACGTCTCAGTTCTACGTGAAATTCGAGTAGTAAATGAGAACGATCCACATGGGATTTGACGCAGAGTTTCACGTGAAATTCCTCGTTGAGTTCCATATGGATCGTTAAACATAATTTTCAGTTTACAAATATCTCGTCAACCGGAAGAGACATGCAAAATTGGATGGCATTTTTGAAATGTTGAGTACCCCGTATATAATGCTACATGTCGTTTTACTCGGAATATTACGCAGTGTTCCACGTAGAAATCTACGTCGCCTGATTACGCGGAAAACCACTTGGATATCAACATGGTTTCCTTAATTCACGTGGATGTCCACATGAATTGTTTCAATTTAGTACCCGACTGTCACGTGGAATTCCTTATTCCAGGGGGAATTCCACGTGACATTTCCAAAAACAAGATTCGAGATTGGTGCAAAAGCTACACTAAGTCTAAGAAAAGTGTAACCATTGAAATACGCTATCAGTAAAGTAATTTTATGAAAGCACAATTTAGAACAGTTTAAAAGTTTTATACGATTTCGTTTAGAAATTATAAGTAAAGAAGTACTCAAAATATTGACTTTAAGAAGGCACCTCCAAAACAGCTCTACATTTTTTTAAATTACTCGTCAAAGAACAATCGCAAAAAAACACAGCTTATATCACGATAAAGCTTACTTTATTGCGCATAAGGCAGGTGTACATTTGTTTGTGTTTATGTGTAAATTTGGAAAAAAATTATGTAAATACATTGATATTTCGGCTATACATGCGTGAAAAATAAATTTCAAAATATTAAAAAGAATTAATGTTAAGTGAAAATGAAGATGATTGTGCTATCTCTTGTAATTTGGCTAGTAGGGAGATGTATTTTGGCTTAAATTGCTTGGAAAATTTCATCAAATACAATAGGGTAGTAACTCACTATGCCAAACTTAAAAATTTACTAGTTTTTAACCAATATTGCTGGGAGTTCAATTGATGGAAATGTTAGTGCGAGGTCACAAGCAGGATATTGTTAAATGGTCGACCTATTCACAGTGTTGCCAATCCTTTTTCAAATAGGTCGGGCAAAATTCACATACAAAAGCTGCACGCTGCGCGGGCACATTCTCATCGCGCGCGCTTGCAAGTTTGAGCGCGACTTGTTTCTCGCGTTTCGCGCTCGATAATGTATTTACCTCGCGCTATGCGCTCGGTCATTGTATTTCCCCCACATATGTGCACAGACCTTTTTTATATTGTAATATAAAGTACAAATTTTATTCATGATGATTACTTTAATATTTGTTTCTTATTTTGCAATTAATGTTATTCTCAACTACCCTGAAAAAGGTATCATTTCAATAAATGGATATTATTACTATTATTATTATTATTATTATTATTATTGGCAACGGCCATACCACGCTGGAAACACCAGTTCCCGTTAGATCACTGAAGTTAAGCAGTGTTGGGCGCGGTTAGTACTTGGATGGGTGACCGTCTGATACTGCTGCGTTGCTGTTGGCGGTGGTGGGTGTGGTGAGCCCACACTTGTAGTTATTTACTACAAGAAACTATCCAACTAGAAACACTACCCGAATCGGGTAGTGTCACGCTTACCCCTTGAGACTCGCCGAAAGGGAAATGGCTTAATGGTATATATATTACAATTCATAATATGCATTGGTATTGAAACATACGTATTTTCATTGTCTTCTTTTTATAATTGAAAAAAGTGCTTATCCTATAAGAAAAAAGCATTTTGTCATTAAACATTTTATTGCATTTTGTGCCGTTTTTCCATAAATTTAATTCGTTTATTTTCATTGTTATTTTTTTACGATTTAAACTAAACATACGCTTCCTAGCGGAAAATGGTTTTGAGAAAATTTGTACATATAATTTACGCGTCAAATTTTGTTAAATAAAAAATTGTTGTAGCTTGTGTCCTTTTTCCAAAAAGGTAGTTTTTTTAATTTTTATAACAAGATTTTATACAAAATTTATAGATTTTTTTTGGTTGAATAACTTTTGTCTTCTCATTTTTTTCGTCTTTTGTGTCGTTTTTCCAAAAGTTTCATTTTTTTATTTTTAATCTTGGTTTTTACGATTAAAAAAAATCTACTTGTTCTATCTACAAAATTATTAATAACAAATTTGAAAATCCTTTTTTGGATAAGCAACTTTTGTCGATTCACTTTTTTCATAGTTTAGGTAGTTTGTCCTAAAATTAAATTTTTTATTTTTTAATGTTTTTTACGAATAACGAAACACGCATTTTGGATGATAATAATAATTAATAACAAATTTGTAGCCCTTTTTTGAGTGAACAACTTTTGTCTTATTTTTTCTCGTAGCTTGTGTCGTTTCTACAAAAATTTATTTTTATTTTTGTTCATTCATTTTTTTTAGAAACAGATGGGAGAAAAATGTAAGGGATGATCTAAAAGAACTAGGACATGATTACTTAAACTGGATGGAGGATGCACAGGATAGAGATGCGTGGCGGTTTCGGGTAGATGAAGCAATTAACTTTCGAGTTCGAATTGCTAATCGATAATAATAATAATAATCTTGTATAGATTGACCGCAAAATGGAATTTTTTATTTTTCGTTATTTTTTTTGTGCGATAAAAATTTGAATTTTCGATTTTTCAAGAAAAATCAAGAAGTTGTTATGGCAATCTTGTAGGGTGTTTGAAAAGCAACGTTTTTCTCCTTTTGGCTTTTTTCATATCGTGCGTTCTTTGGCTTTAAATTTTAATTTTCGTTTGTTTTTTTGAATTTTGTAAATGCTTTAACTCTGGTAATTTGTTTTTTATCAATAAAAGTGCTAAGGATAAATTGTTTATCCTTTTGAATACTATGAACAGTCGTACATAGAATTTTCAAATTCTAAAAAAAGTGGTCTCAAAAATTGCGAAAATGCTCTAACCTTTTGAATTTTTATCCAAAATGGCCGGCTAACGACCTTGACCCTCATTTTAGGACAGTAAAAGAGTATACCAAAGGCCAATCCAATCTGTCAATTATTTCGAAAGTCATCGTGCTCACAGACATACATACAAACATACATACATTTGACAAAAACGGGGTGGGTCAAATTGTACACAAATCTAATACCTTCTCTGATGAGAATGTAAAAATTCAAAATTGCAGATCCAAAAAGCAGGGATGACAACGGTTCAATAGTTTAGTCATGACATGGGTATCTCATATGTTGCACAAAATGCCCTCTAAGTAACAGTAGCGCTCATCTTAGCAACTTTTCGACATACCGTATACTAATTTTTGTGTTTAAAATCTTTTTTGATCTAGCTTTGAAAAGTCTGTTAAATACCTCAGCATATTCCATTGATAAAAATGTACCAGGAAAAAAGTTCAGGAGATAAAAAATTGAAAACTAGACTAACAATAGAATTGGAATATGTTCGTATCATGAAATTTGTTTTTAATGTCTTTTTTTAGCCTATAGATTCTGATTCACAAAAATGACTGTTAAAAAACCTACTTTTCTGTTTTTGTTTCCTTACGACTTTAACATTGTTTTTCTAATGTGTTTTTATTAGTTCAAAACTCCTAGATGTTCAGAATATTATTTTAATGTTAGCTAAAAGAAGATCATAGTTTCAAAAAACAGAAATTAAACAAATTTAATTCACAGAAATAACAAAATCATGAAGATAAGAATTTTTTCTAATATGCAGTTTGCTAACATGTAAAACCCAGCCGTATAGCAATCAGCTGTAAGTTAATTATGCTTTTCTAGGGTAGTACAAGCAATAGGTACTTTTACATGTAAAAAAATACAGAGATGAAAATTTGTAATATAGTACTTTTCGACATCCTGAAAAACATACTAAGATTGCCAATACCCCCTGTTTAAGCTACGCCGCCATTTTGAAAAATGACACCCGAAATCCGTGTTTCATCAAATATCTTCAGTTTAGTGCATCCTAGAAGAGACAATCCTAGACAAAAATAATAGCGGATGAAATTTGTTACAACTTTTGTTTGAAACCTTTTTCTGTAAAATAAATATTTTTAGAGTTAAGTGCAATGTTAAGTATAGTGTATATTAGGGTTACCAGAAAAAAAAACACTTTTGGTTTTCTTAGGAGTGAAGGGCAAATAACGGTAGTTTATGCGATTGTAGAAGTCACATTTTTTTTCAATTTTAAACAATATTTAGAGGTGGCCCATCGTCTTTGAAGTTCTTATGTAATTAACAGGGGCAAACTTAACTTTTTTTTCATTTAAGATTTTAACCACGCACTTATACACTTTTTAATTTTAGCTTTGAATATGTTGTTCTTGAGGTTCTCAGAATCCGCATAAAAACATTTTTTCAATGAAAAATTCATAAAAAACATCAATTACGGTTGCTTGAAAAGTGCCATTTTCATTGTTTTCTACTGTTTTGAAATACTAATAACGGCCCTAATAATATATATCTTATACTGAAATTTTAAGAATATTTTCCTCGAAGTTTGAAGATCACATTTTCTGAAAAAGCAGATTAGAAAAAATATAAATAAGCCTGCAATAATGAAAACAAATCTGAGTAAATTTTTGAAATTTGACAGGCCTACGACTTAAGCTGTTTAATTTTCGGGGCGGAGCGCTCATCAGCTCGGCCATAAAAGTCGATCACAGTGGGTCTTGACACCATAAACTCATAAAGCAGACCCTTTCTCGTCGAGCTTTCTGTAGTCATATTTCCCTTTTTCAGAAAAGTGAGTAATCATAATTCAGGGGACGCTAACTAATCCTGTTATAAAGTCACATCGATGAAAAGAGCTGAGGTTGCACCTTTACGATCGACTCTTCACTTACCGAAATTGTCAGCTTTTGCAATGACAACTTTCAAATACGATGGGCCACCTCTAAATATTGTTAAAAATAAAAAAAAAATAAAATCTGGCTTCTACAATCGCATAAACTACCGTTATTTGCCCTTCACTCCTAAGAAAACCAAAAGTGTTTTTTTTCTGGTCACCCTAGTGTATATATAAAGACTGCGTAAATGCCCTATTATCACCTGAAATTGGAGCTATTATCGGTTAATTATTAATTGTTGGCATTATTAATACTATTATGATATTGAACTATTATTATTCTTATTGTTCTTCTTATAATAATAGTAATTATTATTATTGATAATTGTACTCGTTTCCAAAACACCTATGAGGTAAAGGGCGCATTTTTTTCTGTGGTTTTCCCATTAGGCCTAATCCACATGGGTTGATGGGTGGATTGACAGATGAATTGATAGATGAATTAATGAATGAATTGGTGGATTGATGGATGGATGAATTGATGGATTCATAAATGTATTGGTGGAGGGATGGATTTTTTGATGTAGTTATTTTGATTTTTGCGATCTGGTTTCGTTTTCGAATTCTCGATGGACCCGTTTGAGCTTCTATTGTGCCAGCCTTCTCTGATGGTTTTTCTTTTTCACCTACATCCTCTTCATCCTTAGTTTGCGACAGTTTGCGGATGGTAGCTTCGATTTCTTCATCTTCTCCCACTTCCTCGTTGTCGCTCAAAATCTCTACGATGTTTGCGCAGTCTTGCCCGTTGCAGTTCATGCAAATGACGGAAAAATTTAGCTCTGCCTTCCTGCAACCAGATAGTAAGCTGCATCCTTTTTTGCATTTGCAGGAGATGAATTTGAGAAGAGCCTCAGGAGCAGAATCTTGTGTCGTTGTTGCAGGAGTAAGGCCAGTCGTGCTTCCTTTCCATCCGGATTCTTCTGAACACCATAACAAGTTTGAATCTGATAGTAAGTTCGAAATGAATGCTGTCGTGCTGATGCGGTACTAGATGGAAAAGAAGTAACATTGAATTTGCTTTTCGTCACCGAGCGAGTGAAAAGCTGGTACCGAAGAGAATCAAGAGAAAAGGGTAAATTTTTTTGGGAACTGGCGTACAGTGCTGTCAAGAATTGTTCCCCTGCTGCAGCAATCGTAGAGGCATCTGCAGTATCTTGTTCAACGATTCTTCACGTATAAAACATGTTTCCTCTGCATCAGATATGTTTGAAAAATGCAGAACACACAGCACAGAACACGAAACGCGGAATACCCAAAACAAAATGTAAACAGACACGGAACGAAAAAGGTACACAAAGCGCGGAATACTCGAAAAAAATGAAAAAGAACGAAGATTAAATGCACATAAAATATTCAACCCATAATTTTTATTTGATTAACCCTAATAGCACGGAACGTTCCTGGAACGTGTAAAATGTCCGCCGCTTTCGGAACGTTCAAATATAAATTAACGTTATTGTTATTATTATCAATAAATATCGCTCAATAAATATCGCGTAAACCGTAAGTGATAGGTCAAAATCGATGTCAGTTTATGATACGGATATCATATTATAGTGTACTCGTAGTATATGCGGTACTCAAAACCCAAAATAACATCCATTCTTACCTATCTCTTACGGTTTACGAGATAATTGTTGTTAAAAATAACAATAATGGAAGGTTCCTCTCAGGCTCCAGTGGAACGTTTCCAAGGGGCGGACATTTTACACGTTTCGGGAACGTTCCGAAGGTGCCCGACAGCCTTATCCTTGAATGCGGGCTCTACAAGGATGGACGAACCGCTTTCCCTAGCTACTCATGGGAACAACAATGATAACACTAAACATAGTTGTAGTAAGTGCGGTTCAAAATAGTCGAATGCACAGGGCTCCCGATGTAATGTATGTTAGGGTTGAGATAAGAAACACACGTTATCTTGAGTCGATAGCGTTTATTATAATCCTTCGAATTACCCTTCAAGTTTCTGAGTGAATACCCAAGATCGACTGACTCGAGCACGATGGAAAGGACATGATATCCCCACTCCTCATATTTCGTCATCATTATCTATCGTAATGATGATTCTATAAATATTCGCATACATTACATCCGACAATGGGTCGGAAAACAATGCCGACCACCCTACAGCTCAGGGAGGAAATCAAGACAGAGTCAATGCCATTGACCGGCAGAATCTCAGTACTTTTAAGTGGACGGATCAAGTCATGGACGAAAAAAGCCAAAAAAATTTGACTAAAAAATGTTATACAGTTTCAAAAAAATGGCGTTAAAATAAAAAATAAAAACATGCTCTCGAGATATTAATTATCTGAATACGGGTAAAAAAGTTTAATGTAAAAAAGTAGCCAATTCCGAGAAAATCGACAAAGTATGTAAGAATAAAATTTAATGGGTATTCAAAATCGACTTTGAATGGTGATTAAACATTTTGTTTAAAACAATGAGGCTTCAAATCAATCCTTTTACCACAATATGTATTTATTTTTTAAAGAATTTGTATGCAATAAACCCAGTTTCAATCAAAATGTTGGTTATCTTGTTCTGAACTGGAACCCTTCAAATTTATAGTGTTATATTTCGTAAAAGCAGAAAGTATTTTTTTCCTAGCATTAATTTTTTCATTTTTTTTTATTTCTTTGCCAATATTATTCTTGACAGTTAATCTTAATTTTAAATCATGTTTAAATTAAATTCAAAAACTTTGAAGTTACTAAAAACTTAATATATTACAAGTTTAAATACCGTGACCTATTCACGCAATACCTATTAAAAAAATTGAATTTGAAAAATTTTCGAAATATTTTTTTGTTAACATTTTCAAAAATATTTTAAATTTACTATGTAATAAGTAAATACGTGTACACTGTATATTATGCAATAGGGTGGTCCGAAAAATGTCAAGTTTCAAATTTTTGAACCATTTGTGCACCAATGGATTCCTATGGCCAAAATAATATAGCAGTTTTTTAAAAGAACTTTTAATTAATATTTAGATGTTGCGGCGGGCTGCCAAACTTTAGAACTTTTAGATCGGAAGCCAAGAAATTCTTTTCAAGTTTCTCTTCTGGACACTAATTGAGGGTCCGGATGCAGTAACCGACGGGACGCTCGGCTTTGTATTCCTTGCCTCCCATTCGAGATAATGTGACGCGAAAAATTATCTGAAACTCAAATTTGGAAAAAACCTCTCGAAAAAATTATGAGCATATAAAGCTTAATGAAGAGCACATTTTTCGCGTGGAAAACTTTTTTGTGCGATTTCAACTTTG